>JABUQX010027752.1:50000-54830 GCA_015478945.1 Trachelipus rathkii | reverse complement strand
TCAAACGATTCTTTTCTTCTAATGAGATATATTGAAAGACTCTTCTTGTGAATTCTATTGTGTTCAATTTTTCTTTATTGCTGTACAATTTTTTCGATGATATCGATCTGTTTAATAATTATTTTTTATTCCTTCTAGAAATTTTTCGAAACATATAGATTCATTATTTTTCTGCAACCACAAATAAGAAGCTAAATTAAAATGCATATTGTCTGTCTTTATTTCTTCCATATTTCGGAATTTGTGATTTTACCTGGAAATAAAATTTATTGTTAGGGATTTTTCATTGCTAAAAATTAATTATTGAAATAATAATTAATTACGTTAGAATAGTTAGAGTTGAATAGAATTTAATTATTCTTTAATAAGAGAAGAGATTAGTTTAGTTAAAATTAAAGTTTATTTTACGTTATGGTTGAGTTAGGTAGTTATTTCAGGGGTTAGGCTGAAATTGGGTTAGGTTTACGTTAGGTAATGTTATGTAGATTAGGTTAGATTGGGTTAGGTTTGTTAGGTTTGGTTAGGTTAGGTTAGTTAGGTTAGTTAGGTTTCAGAGCTGGTTAGGTTAGGTTAGTGATTTCGTTCATTTAATTATTTTAAGTTTTTTTGTTATAAAAAACTTTTAAAACTTTTTTTTTTTTTTTTTGGTGTGCCATAATCCTTCTATTTTATTAGTATGCTGTTTTTGTTCTCTCTTTATTTTACAATAAGTAAAATGCGGTACGTTTACTTTTCTTCTGCGTGTTTGATATTTGTATGCATTATCATAGTCTTTATAAAGGCGCATCGTGCGAATTCGCTCGTGTGTGTGTGGAATGGTCTCGTGGTTTGTTGTGGTTTTTATAAACGAGAGCTGACGCTCAATATAGTTTGCACTTTAGATCTCTGCGTTTGTCTAGTGTAGGCTCTAAAAACATGGAGAACTTTCTCTTTCAATTCCTCCTATTGCCTAATGCCTTTCGGTGAATCATCCTCTATTATATTTTCGTTTCTCAAACATTGAGTCATCTTATTTAGCCGACTTCCCGGGTCTTCCTGATTTTTTATTTCAATTCTTACTATATGTGCTAAAAAACATTACGCTGTTTGGAAGAAATAGTTACCAGTCTAACTGCTGTTCTCATGACCTCATTCCTAACATTTTTTCTTGTCTAGGGTCATGAACAATGTTGCACCTTGAGTCGTTGTTTGAAAATAAAATAGCTTTTGCGTTTATGTAATGAATCTCAAAATGATTGCAACACAGTGAAGAATTTTTGCCTGCCGGGCCATACTTTCTAAAACATTGATTACAAATAAAAAAAAAAAATTTTTTTGCCTTTTTTCATCAATATTAATCATTCTTAATATACAAAGTTCAACACTTTCCTGGGCAACTAGAAATTAATCCATAAAATTGTAGGAAAGCTAATAGCAAATTTTCGTCAGCACAAACGTCAATTATATCATTTAACAACATTACTGTAATAAGCTGCCATAAGGCATGCTTATTATGTGATTAGTGCTAGTGTTTACTGAGATATTGCATTAGATTATTGATTTAAATATTTATAATAATAGCTCGAGAAAAAATAATGTTGTAATATAGAGAGTATTGTGAATTATAAAAATCTCATTTGAGTGGCTCATATAATATGAATGTGATGTACTCTGTTCTCTTGATGAAGTCGCGATTTGGTTGTTTGGAAACCCTATTCAAGGTTAGTTTAAGAGATAAATAAAGTTTCTTGGTCTTAGTTTGTGATTTATTGGTTCCGTCGGTATCGATATAATTGCATAGTCTTTTAGTTAATTCCAGTTTAGTGAACAATTTACCATATATAGGTTTTTTTTGTTACTTGTTGGTTGTGTGATTGTTGGTGGTTATGATATTGTTGTTATGATTGTAGTATATGTAGTTATAGTTTATTGATGGTGTTTTTAGTTATTGTTTATATTTATAGTATGATGGTAGGTGTTTGTTTTTTCGGTTGTATATGAGTGTTATTTTGTAAGTTTATTTATTTTTTGTGTAGTAGTTTTTTATGTGGTTTATATATATATATATATAAATTTATAATATATATATATATAATATATATATATGTATTACTGTATATTATATACATTTTGTTTATGTGATAGTAGGTAGTGGTGGGTTAGGTTTGGTTAGTTATTTTTATTGTATATATATTATATATATATATTTATTATTATAAGTGATATTGTATTTATCTACCTATATATATGAGGGGGATTTGGGTAGTGTATATGTTGTGAATATATATATGGGTGGTAGTGATGGTTGGTTATTATATATATTACTATATAATATAATGATAGTATTAATATTATGTGTTGTGTTGAGAGGAGAGAGAAAGATGAGGAAGAGAGTGATTGAGGAGATGAGAGTTGTATGGAGATGTATGTGAGGATTAATTATAAGTTAGATGTGGCAAGGTTTGGGGTTATTTCTTCGTACGTAATTGTGTGTTTGTTTTTCCTTTCCATTAATTGTCGATCGTTTTGATTACTCCTTGCGAGCTGTCATTTCGTGTGTTATTGTGCTTTCTCCTAGGTTTTTACAATTTTTACCATTTATTTCCGTTTGTATGTTGTTCTGATGGGTTTTTTTAATCAACTGATAAGTTGATAATGTGTATTATTTGGTTATGGTGTGTGTGTGTATATTTGTGAGGTGTATATGATGAATAATTTTCGATTATAGTTATATAGATGGTAAATGGTTATGGTTATAAGGATAGAATATAAGAGATAATAAATATAGATATTAAATATATGTGTGTTATATATAAGATTTGCGTGAAAGTGGATCGTTAAGGTGGTTTTTTTTTTTTGTTTTTGTTATAGTATTTTCGATTATTTTTCTGTCGTGGGTTTTGTGTAGTCAACATAATTTTCGTGTTAGATCATGAATCTTTTTACGAATATATATATTTATATAGTAATTTATAGTGTCATGTTTTTAGTTATATAGGTAGAATTTGATTGTGTGGTTAGTGTTTAATATTAGTTGTAGTAGGTCGATGTGTTGGGAGTGTGGATTAAAATACTTCTATATTGGTTAGTTTTATTATATATATATTATAGTTGATGATTGTTATTATGATATATATATTTATTAGTGTTGTGTTTGTTTATCTTGTGTCATTTTATGTGCTTACTGAGTATCTCGTTGTTTTTTAGCACTTTACGTTTTGTCTTTTCAGTTTTAATGTACCTAGATTTACTAAGTTTTTTCGCGTTAATTTTGCGTAAAGTAATTTGCGTGTGTGTAGGGTGCTGTCTTTTTGTGTAGTTTTTAGTTTGTCTAGGTTTTAGCATCTAGTGTTAACATCATATTGTTTTTCGACTGGTTACATACGGTTTTGAATTGTCTTTCTATTTTGTTAAACATAAGGTATTATAATTCTTTTTTTAGTTTTAAGGTTTTAACGAAGGTCACTTATATTTTTTTGGTGTGTATGTAAATTTATGTATATGATATATATATTTATTGTTGGGATTTAGTTTATGTTAAATTTTTATCCCGACTCCTCCTTTTGTTTTAGTCCGCTATTTGTCATTATTGTTTGTGTGATGTGTGATGAGAGAGTGGGAGTGTGATGTGTGAGAGAGATGAGAGGGAGGAGAGAGAGAGAGAGAGAGAAGAGATGAGAGAGAGAGAGAGAGAGAGGGAGTTGAGAGAGAAGAGAGAGATGCGGACTGGTTTGCATGGGCGCGGCTTATCTATTGAGCTGTTTTGTGCTACCAACATCCGTGCTTTAAAGTCTAAACTTGCCTCTGTGGAATATACACCTCTCTAACTCTAACCTACCTGTTTGTCATGGTTCTGTGAGACTCAGATAGGTGGCTTAAGAATTTCATCCTCTAACTCTTTGTTTATTGTATGTCTCTCTAATGATCTTGATAAAAGTGTTATTTCGATTAGATTTCCGTTGAATGGGTGGAGTGTGTGCCTCTATGTTAATGATATTAATACTTCTGTAACACGTTCTTAAAGTGTGGAATTCTCGAATTCTCTGAACGTTGGTGCTCGATGTTCTTGTGGTCGTGTGTGGTGTGCCTTTCTATCTTACGAATTAATCTTGATGTCTTCTGCACTGTTTCTCCTTTAAGTGTAGACAGATTTCACCTTCTTTGAATTATCTTACTACTTCTCCACGAGGGGAGCTTGTGATGTTTCTCATCCAAATAACTGAGTGTCCTCGTATTTAGGGGATTTTCAATGTACAGCAACACAGACATGATTGGGGTCCTCCTATACGATTAGTGGGGAGGCCGAATCATTCAGCATTCTCAACGATCTGGATAAACTATTAAAGAACCCCACACACATTCGAATGTCCTAACCAATTCTTGACACACTGACCTATGTTTCACCACTACTCCTTCTCTCTTAAAATACACCACCTTCGCTTCCTAATTGGTAAATCTGACCACAACCTATATCTCTTAATTTTAACACTTTCTCTCCAACAGCTCCTTCCTGCCCCACTCGTTTTTTCTGGCACTATTGATCGGCCGATTGGGGGGCCTTGCGTTGCTTCTTCCTAAACTATAATGGAATGACTCTGTGTCTCTGTAGAAGCTTCGGACTTCGCCAGATTAAGGTAGGGAGCTGTAATTCAGTTGATGGATGAGCAGGTTTATTCCTTCTTCGACAAAATCTTTCTCTCCTCATATCCCATCTGGTTCGATTCGTGCTTGTTCTTGGCTTCAGGCTTAGAGACAGCCGCGTATACGGGAGTGCGAAAAATTTTCATCGTTCTTCTATTACTCTCCTAATTTTCATTCAGCATGAAATCGTTGCAGGATACTTTCTTTCGA
>JABUQX010027752.1:42500-45000 GCA_015478945.1 Trachelipus rathkii | reverse complement strand
TTGACTTATTATTTTAAATCAAAACGAATGGTCTTGCCTTTTTGGAAGCTTAGTTGTTGATCACTTGATAATAAACTTGCTTCTGTTGCCTTCATCATCGTTCAATGCGCACTTTAAACACAGGAATATAAGAAGTTCTATCATTATTCTGTTCATTGGTGATGAAAATCGTTCCCCACAATGCGAGTTGAAGATAGGTAACACAATATACATTCAGCAAATTTTTTTTTACCATTTCACATTTCCTATGCATAATTTTAAAATAAAAGTAGCAACATTGTATCTTAGTATTTCGTTTAGATTTATTGTGTGGCAACATTAGTGAAAGATTTTAAGAATTGACAAAGTGGCGATAATTTTCTTAATCCAAAAAGATGGTGCAAGTTCTCTAACATTCATTTCATTCATATTGAACAAACTGTTAGTTTTCAAAATATGCACATAGCTGTATTAATCTTACAGCTTTATCATTAAATCTTTGTTTCATTTCTACTGCAAAGTATATAAAAGCAATTGCAATGTTGAAATATTTATTTGGTTTCAATGAAATTTGCTACTTCAAAGCCTGAAACATAATCCTCAAGGCCTTTAATTTTTCATATGCAGTTCATTATCTTCATTTTCAATACTAAATAACTTCATGATTGTTTCTAAATGACTAACTGTTCCAGAAATAAGCTGGGGAACGGTATGAGAAGTTTAGAGTTCTCTTTAGAGAACCCTACTTAAATATACAAGACACTCAGTGTTACAGGTTAAAAAGCCAAACTCACTATAGGAAACTTATATTAGTATTTCTAAAAGAATGTCAACCAATAAGACCTTGCCTAAATCGCACGTCCTTGTAAATTTGTTTCACTATGCCATCAAGTATTGATTGAAAACGGATAAAAATCACAGAATGTAAGTAGATAATTGCTAAGCCAGCGTATCGTCTGCAGCTTCTGGAATCTTCTAGGCAGGCTCTTCTAGTGATTTGAATTTCATGTAAAATCTATTCTCTTTTAGGAGAACAATGAAAAGGCTTGTAGATATCTTTAACAACATGTAAAGCCTTCTAGATCATTGGAAATCATTTTTCTCTGGGAATTAGCGACGGCAAGCGATAAAACGTGGGCTCTGCAATGAATATAGGGAATTTCCATGGTTTCATTTGTGAAATATTCCGCGCACTTCCCCTTATACTACCACTGGAAATCGCGTAATACCGTCCAAAAGAAATGATATAATTTCTCTTTAAAAAAGTTTTCGTTTTTTAAAGCATCGTCATTAGCCAAAAATATTGACGATCGCGTCATTTTTTTTTCTTAATTCAACATGCCATAAAACTTTTCTCATTACTTCATAACTGCAGCGGGACTACATAGCTAACTAAACAGTGACAATTACTTTGATTAGTGTTTGTTGTGGATGCCATCCTGCCATTACAGAGTAATATCTACCCTAATTTAAATACTCAATGTTTGTTCCAAGACTTCAACCAATAGAACAGCAAAACTTCTGAAGTGGTTTATAGTTACTAATGTATGTCGATTTTCTCACCTTGGCTTTAATCCGTCCGTCAAGAGGTTTGTTGTTTTTTTACTGAAATCTTCTACAACTATTGCTTCATATTGTGTGGTGAATGAGGTATTTCCTTGTTAGGCTAAAAAATATGCGCTTGTCTTTAACTACCGCTGAAAAAGCTTCTCTGTAAACATTTTTCTCATTTTCACTCTGTTGAATCAATAGTGTTTGGACAGGAGCCCTTAAGCCCTGCAATCTAGCATTTTCCATTGAAATAGCCTTACAGTGTTTATCTGATTTTGATGTTTTCAGTTTTTCCTGAACTTCCGGTACGTTTTTAAAATTATTAAAAGGGCAATGATGGATAAAAACTGCCCTGTTTTTGAGAGCTACATGCTTCGGTCATATTTTTAAATGCACTTCAACAGCTACAAAAATGCAACCACCCGCCTATACGTCAAAGTACGAAACGCTAGACGAAAACGTTTCATTATATTATTAATAAATATATATATATATATAATATATATTATTATATATATATATTATATATAAATAATATATATAATATATATACCTATATGATAATATATATATAATATATATAATATATAATATAGTATATATATAAATAATATAAATATATATATATATATAAATATAATAGTATTATTATATAAATTATAATATATATATATAAATATTATATATAATATATATATATATATATATATTACTAAGTATTAAATATATATATAATATATATATATATAATGATATAATATATATTATAATATATAATATATTATATTATATATATATATAACCGTATGCACATAGATAGATAGATATATAGGTAAATAAATAGTTATATAAGGTCAGGTCAACTTGTTAATATATATTCTTTTTTTATTACAATTTGGAAACTCCGGGGGGGAATTTTGATTTCCGGGGGGAAAATTCCCCGGCCACCCCAGAATTATAACCTCTGATG
>JABUQX010027752.1:35000-37500 GCA_015478945.1 Trachelipus rathkii | reverse complement strand
CGTTAAATCATCTTCAGATTCTTCTCATTTATCAACAGAATAGGGCGAAAAAAGTGATACGGAAATAATAGTTTTTAACTTCAGTTGAAGCTGTTTTTCTGGAATTTAGAAGAGGTAAGAAAGACAAATTACAAGACAGTAAAGAGACTCATTCCTAAGGAGAAAGACAACATAATTGAAAAAATGACAGATGTTATAAATAGTAGATAATCTAATCAATGAAAAAAATTTCAACGATCGCATTTTCCAACCATATTTTTTCTTAAAAGGTGGTCTGCGAATCGGATATGAATAGAACACATCGATTTGAAAACTCTAATGATGAAAATTCAAAAGTCCGAAGAAAAAGGAGCACCGATCTTCGAAATGTATAGACGAGGCAATATTGGTGAAGAATTGTTAATGTTTTTGCACTACAATTTAAGAGTCATGCTTTGACTAACATAATCATAAGGATAATTTTGCTTCAAGAACTTACTTTTAGTAAATTAAAGGAGGAATTTTTTTTAAAACAAAAAATGAAAAAATTGTTCATCTATGTCATAGATTTTAAATATTGCTATTATTTTTCAGTGGTTAAATAATAAAAGGTAATTAACTAATTTTTTTTAGAAAGATAAAATATAGGAGAATTCTATAACATTTAATTTGTAAGGTTTTAAATATCTAAAATAGTTGATTTAGCAAAATTAGCTATATATATATGTATATATATATCTATATTATCTATATTATATATATATATATATATTAAATAGTATATATATATAATATATATATATATATATATATATAATATACTATATATATATATATTATATATAATATATATAATATATATATATATATATATATTATATATATATATATATATTATATATATATATATAATATTATTATATTATATATAATATATAATATATATATATTATATATATATATATATATATATAATATAGTAATATATATATTATATATATATTATATAAATATATATATATATAAATTATATTATTATATATCAATATATATATATAATATATATATACTATATATATATATATCTATATATACTATATATAATATATATATATATATATTATAAGATGATATATATATAATATATATTATATATATATATATATATATAATATATATGAATATATATATAATAATATATATAAAGAATAGAATCCGGAATCGGAGTATCGGCACTTTTGACTGATCGTTCATCGCGAATCGGATCGCTTGGAAATTTGAATCGTCATCAAAATAGTATATATATAGTATTATATATATAAATATAATATATATATATATATATATTATCTATATATTATATATATAGTATAATAGTTATAATTATAATATATATATAATATATTATATGATATATAGATCTTAAAATAACATTTACTTGTAAGACTTATGTATATATTTGTTCTCCACTTTGCAAGCTAATGTCTTACTTTTAGATGGATTGAGTAGTTCAGAAAGGTCGTAGCGGGCCAGAACACAATAGAAAACTAAATCATCTCAAAAGAAAATTGGATTCGTTATTAGATACAGAGATTCCATGACCTTCAAAAGCTCCTAAAAATGAGGTAACATAAATAAATATATATTTTTTTTTCTTTTGTGCAATTGCAGGACTGATAGAAAAAAAAGTTGAAAATTTTTTTTTATGTATAACATTTGATTTCATGTTTTTTTCAGATTCCAGAATCTTATGAAAGACCTTAATGAATGCCGTTCGACGGATAACTATGACCTCAAATTGAAATTGCTCACCATTTTCCCGTATTCAATAAGGAAGAAGATGAAAATACTTCAAGCTGGTCAATATGGTATTTTTCCTGAAATTCCAACCATGTCTAAAGGGAATATTTTATCAAGAAGCTAAAGAACATATAAAAAAATTTTATGAGTCGGATGATGTGAGTCAAATTTTCTTGGTAAAATAAATGTATAAGTATTAGAAATGAGGAAACGGGTGGATAGGAATTAATTTAAAAATGTTTGCTACTAATGAATTTAAAAATTCTTGTAGATTATACAAGAGCGACCCTAATAGCCCAGTCATTGGTTTGTCTGATTCTTCCTCATTACGACCCAGACACTGCAAAGCTGGTTGGGCAGGCACACATTCTGTATGTGCATGCAATGACACCAAAATGTAAAATTACAAATCTCTGTAATGAGCATTAGAAATTTGAATTATAAAGATCTTATAAGGAAAAGGGTTTGTGATATTCAAAATAGAGACTATATAATGTATGCATGTAGCTTGTGCCCTAAAGAGGAGGGAGTTAATTTTTTTTATTAGAAAGAACTGGCAACCTTCATTATATGCAAGAAATTAAATATAAGCAGTGGGTGTCAGTTGATAGATGTAATTTAATTGAAATGACTAATTCCACTGAAGATTTTATAATTCTTAAGGCCAAAAGATAGTTAAATTAATAAGGCATCATTATATATCAAAACGCAATGCCCTTTT
>JABUQX010027752.1:0-22500 GCA_015478945.1 Trachelipus rathkii | reverse complement strand
AAATGTCATTTAGTTAAAATAAAATCTTTAAATTTTGAAAGTAACCATTTTTTTTGTCAATGGAAACAAAAATATGGTAAAAAAAAATTAACCATATGAAATATAATTGAATATACTATGCTCAATTTTTCCGGGTAGTTTCTTAATTACACTTTTAATTTTAAAGATAAAATAACAATGTTTTAATTTCATTTAATAAATATCCGACGAGTCATGCATAAGAATTATAACATTTTACACACACACACACACACACACACACACACACAATTACACACACACACACACACCTACACACACACCTACACACACAAACAAAATATGTAAATTCTTAAAATGTGAAAAAATCTGCCGGAATCACCTATAAGAAATTTAATTTTTTTTTTTATTATTATTAATTTGGGAGGTGTACTCTAATTCAATTACCTAGGTACACCCTAATTCACTCTAGGGTCACCATGTGTAACACTCAATTGATCGTTACTATTATATGTGTACAGGTAAACAGTAATGTTGTCATAATATTTTAAACCTTGAAACTGTCCAATAAGATGTATCGGCGCCAAGATAGCATCCCTTCTGTGCCCCCAAAAATCTCGAATTTAAAATGTGTCGATAGTCTTAAATAGAGAGCGAACTTGGAAGATCGGGGAGCCTTTGTGCTCCCCGCCTTAAGAAGGCTCTTGCCAGCCAATTTACAATCTAATATATTAAATTACAAAGTTAACAATTCTGTGAAACAAGATAATGATTTTGATTATTATATAATTGTGAATATCAATAAAATAGTAGATACGCCAAGTATCAAGGAGTCATACAAAGGAGCCAGGAAGGCCTGTGTTTGAATGTGTGAGCTTTGTCTCGTACGTTCTATAATTTACTAATTTAAAGAAGAATTATATTGTGAAATAAAAGCACGAATACCATTACTATTTGACTATTTAAAATGAATTGTGAACACGCCAAGTGTTGGAGATGAATATTTTGATGCAAATGAAATAAAGAAGAGAAACTAATTAATCAATTTTATTAATTCCTACTGTCTAGTCTAGTTTCTAACCGCGACATATATATATATATATATATTATATATATATTATTTATATATTATTATTATATTATATATATAATATATATAAAATATATTATATATATATATACATATATCTGTATATTATATATATAGTTTATATATATATTATATATACTATATAATATATAGTGATATAATATATATATATATATATATATAATAATATAATATAATATATATAGTATATATATATATTTATATATTATCTATATTATATATATATACATATTATATATATTTATAATAAATACTATTATATTAATTATAATTTACAGATAAATATATAATATATATATTATATATATATAGTAGTATATATTAATAATATGATATATTATAAGGGGTGGTGTGGCTGGTTTGCACTATTGATTTATTAATTTATTTTCAACAATGGAACAGATGTCGATCGTATAAGTGAAGCAGCTGGAAAATTTTATTAGGTTATAGCTTTCTCTTTATTTATATTATACTTACTCAATTATTAAATTTCAAATGTTAGGTTTAGGTTAGGTTAGGTTAGGTTAGGTTTAGGTTAGGTTTAGGTTAGGTTAAGGACATTACTGGCAATGGGTTAGGTTATTATTTTATAAGCGAATGGCGGCAGAAGCCCGTTACTAGACTGCATAGGCGCCATGAACAAGAAAAGTGGTTTGAAATCGATTATGTTACAGAATAAATAAACTAACAGTATAAAAAGATATTTCAGTAAATATATTATATACTATAATATATAATCTATATATAACATAATATATATAGTATATAATAATTTATGTTATATATATATATTATATAATATATATAATATATATATATAGTATACTAGAGTTGACTGCTACATTACTTAGTTATATGAATTTACGTCTAGTGTATCTACTTATCGTTGAGATGAATGTTCTTAATAATAGAATAGCATCTGCCAGGTCCTTCTTCATTTTTCCTCTTATTTGATTTTTATAGTGCGAAAGTCAAAAGAGCTTTCAAGACAACTAGAGCGTTGGAGGTAGGAGCAGTAACAGCAATTGTCAGCTTCTTGTACAGATGTATGGAATTTTTCTATGACCTCTTCAGATAATCGTTCGGAAGTTATATCAATTTTTTTTCGAATTCTTTCAGTGCAAGAAGAGATTTTTGTTTTAAAGTTTGGTATATTCGTGTATGGATGGAGAAGGACTTGACATTTTTCTTGAACCCGTCGATGCTTTCAACTAAGCTCTTTAATATCTAGAAGCTTTCCATACTCATCTTCTGAGCTTTCTGAGAAGTGACTTGAGAAGGTGGTAATGGGGCTAACTGTAGTTTCATCAGCTACAACATATCCAGATGTATCTTTTTCTTCTTGAATTTCTTGCAACCCTTTAATACAAATAGCCTCGTTGCAAAGTGCAAATTTAGCTTTTGTTGTTGATCTTCAGTTAAGCTTACCCTGTAGATAGGATCAGCATAAACAGCAGTTAGTAGATTATCAATTTCAATGAGAGAAATTTCTCTTTGCATCAGTCTTCATGAATGCGCTTGAAATAGATAGTGTAATGTTGAAAATTGAATTTATTAGAACATAATTAAAATCTAAACATAAAGTGCAGGTTAAAAAACTTCGAAGTTTACAATTGCATTTTGTGCTGTGGAAGTCGCAAGTCAGTGAACTTTTTTGAAGTGATTAAAATCACTCACATAGTCATAATTCGCAACTTTGTTAATTCAAAATTTTCTGACTCCAACTCTACTACTATCTTGAAAGTTACCGACTCCAACTCCGAGTTCTTGAAATATTACTGATTAGACTCCGACTTCCGACTCGCTGTCCGACTCCACCTCTTCAAATTACGACTCGATCACCCTCTCAAAACACGCGATCTCCGACTCCACTTTCTTCAAAATAACTTCACACTGGGGAATCCCCTCCCTCACTGCTATAACCTTACTCTTATCTACACTTATTTTCAAGCACAGCCTTTTACACACACTGCCCCCTTTCACCAACCTTCAAACTTCTTTACTATGTTGCGCCACACAAAACCAAATCATTCGCAAATAATAAATATGAGATCCTCTACTCTCTTCCATTCCATATATTCTTACACCTTCTCCTACCACACTTAGCTTTAATTTTTCATAACTAAACGTGGTAAAATCTGATTACGTTCGAAACGATTTCGCTTAAATTCCACCTGGTGTTGGTATTAATAATTAAACGCAATCACTTTTCAATACATTTATTCTTAAACACACTTTGTACTATCGTCATAATCTACTTTTGATCGCATTCGAAGCTACCACACACCATTATACCTTAACACATGCAAGAGCTTTCCTATTAAGGCTATTCAACCTGATTGCAAATCATAAAACTAAACAGGCAATTTATTCTTCTTCTGGCTCATTTTCTCAATATCTGTTTCAATGTAAATATTTTGATCCCGCATTCTACCACTTTTAGTGCACTTGTCCTTCACAATGAGCCACTAGTCATCAAGTATTTCCATGCAAAATACTAGCATATGTTTCCTATCACAATCATAACGATTGTCTAAGTTCCTACAAGTTTCTTTATCTCCTATTACCCTCAGAATAGGGGTAATTATTATGCTCTGCTCAATCCTCGGAACTAAACCTCTCGCATAAAAGTTTTGGTAATACATTTTATATCCATTTCATTCAATACTCGCGCTTCATTCTTTGATAATTTTCCAGTAATTCCATCGATGCATGCGGATTAGCCCATCCATCAACTTTCTTATCAAGAAATTACTCTGCTGATAATTGAATTACATCTGAAATATCTCTTTCAACATGCTAAATCAAACGCAATTTTATTTTATCATTTATATTATAAATATTATTATAATATATATATATATATATATATATATATATATATATATAGTATTAGTATATTATAATATATTATATAATATAATATATAACTATTTATATAGTATATAATATATATATATATATATATAAATTAATTAAATATAAATAGTTATATATATATAATATATTTATATATATATATATAATATATATAAATATATATTATCTTATATAATAATAATATATATTATATATATCATGTAATATGCAAATGTGTATATTGACTCAACAGCTCAGAGAAGAAGTTTTGAGTCAAGTCGGAGAAAAGCCAGCCTTACCGCGCTTTTATTCTAGTGTGAACTCTTCGAGTTACAAAAATATACTTTGGCTTCATGGGATGCAAGGACATTCACTAATGATCTGGTCAATGTAGGGTTATGTCCTGTCCCAGGTGGGCAAGTGATAACCGCTGACTCGCTAATTCACTCCATCTGGGACTTTAATACTCGCCTCTAGCTGCAAACTCAATGCCTTCTCTCCAGGATTCTTTACAAGTTCATCCACTTTTCTTCGGTCTCCGGAGGCGATGCGATTTCAGCACGCTCTACACTATATATCCGCTAAACCAACCGACTGTCATATATCCTTTCACATGACAAGCCATTCTCAATGTACTTTATATTATTCCTCTCTTTACATCTTTTTCAACAACAACACAACTCCGTAATACGTTATTCTCAAATTTGTAAATTCTTCTGCTTACTACAAGCCTTGCGATTGGTCCATCTGAGAACATTGTACTGTTACAATCTTAATACATTTTGTGATAATTTCACTGACTGATGTCATTTAACACAAGTAGACATCAGACCTCATGTAAGACGTAACCGTACTAAAGACTTAGTCTTTTACATTCAGCAATGATTTATTCATCACTCATCACCTTGCATTCCTACCACTCACCACTTACCTACTGCATCATCCGTTCCATTTTCATCCAGCATATATCCTAGATATTTAAATCAGACCACTGTTCAAGTTCCCTACCAATCAACATAGCTTCAACCTGAGGATGTCTACTCACACATAACCTTACCTCTTATTACGTTTTATTTCAAAATCCTCCTTTTACACACACTGCAAATCCTCTCAAACTCTTCTTCAGATTCGCCAACAAAACCAAATAGTCGCATATAAAGGAGAAGGTTATCCTCTATTCTATCATTATCATCAATTTAAACACTTTCTATGCACCACTGCTACTTCTAATTTTTCATATTCATCCTAGATAAGAAATTGAATGACCAAGGAAATAAAACATCTGCATCAATCCGCATTAATATCAACTCAAATGGTTTTTCACTCCTTTTTTTTCATTAACATAGCGGATTCACTATCGTCATAGCGTCTGTTTGATTCATTTCAGAAAGTCCTATTACGGATACAAATATACTAACACCTCCTCATAGAACTTTCTTATAAATCTTATTATACGCCTTTTCAAATCATAAAATAAAATAGAACATTCCTTTCTCTCTCATTTCTCAATCATTTAATTTGAATGTATATCGATTTGAGTCACACATCCCTAACTAATTTAAACGCACATTGTTCTTCATACAATCTCCCTGTCACTCGACGCACTCTCTCTACCAAAATACTAGCATATATTTCTTCACACACAAAACTAATTCTCTATAAATTCTACAGTTAATAGTACTTACCTCTTTATAGCGAGGTACTATTTACTGCTCTCTATCATCCTGGAAGTACATCCTCTCATTAATAACCTTTATTATAAAACTTCACGCACCATATCAACTCTTAATAAAGATGACTTTACCATTAATATTTTTACTGTACTTGCAGATTTAACATTCTTCAACTTTCTCATCTACCTATACTCTCTATAGCGTATGCCTATCCAAAATCATACTTCCTCTGCGCTATATCAAACCACAAACTACACATAACTAATACTCTTCTTCATTACGCAATGATATGCAGGTTTTGAAGTCTTCCCTCACAGCCTCTACATTCTTAATAATGCAAAGCACCAATCCCAATTTCATCATCAAAAGCAAATTACCGCTTTTTCTCATCTTGATACTTTCGCACTTCCTGTCATGAAGAGTTCCATTTCCTTATTAAGTCCCATTCATCTCCTTTCAAACTGTTCAATTTCCTCTTTTTCTCCTTCTTTGCATCTTTTAGTATTTTTTCTTCTCTTGATTTTTCTTAGAACGGTCATATACAGTTTCATTGGGCTTTTAGAGTACATTCAACACGCTTCCTTTACACTGTTTTAAAACGTTGCTCAACTTTCTGTCCATTCCATTTAACATTCTTTATTCTAGCTTAGAACCAAGTCTTCTTTTGCACTACTAACAATGGCTTCCTTAATTTGCTCAGATGGTTCAGTTTCATCTGTGCATTTAAACTGAATTTATTTAACAGAGCTTAAATAATTATCATTATTGATTGTTAACCTGTAACGTCTCACTCTTAATTCTATCCTCTTCCTTCCTAATCACCTTCCTCTTCTAATCCAAGCTCCACTAATTCAATTTTAAACATAAAAATTTAATTGACCCTCTGTGAACCCGTACTTCAACATCACCAATACAAAATCAGTCTTACATTTCCACTTCTATACCTGATCTCTACATATATCACTCTTAGCATGTTATTATACTCTGGCGTTTTAAAGAAGTATACTTAAACAGCATCATCTTTCGTTAAAGAATCAATCATTCCTCTCATTTCTTTATTTTATTCGACATCCAAACACTATTATCCATCTTTTTTGATAACCGAATTCAATCATATAGATCACTCAAACAATCAAGTCGAAGCTCTTACCACTAATCCAAAACATCTTTCAGATTATCACAGAAAATTGCACTCTCCTCAAGATTACCTTCAGATGGACCATATGTACAAAAACGATACTTCCCTATCAAGATTAAATGTAAGCATTAGAATCTACTAAGCTGACATCACAATCAAATCTTTCAAGCTCTTAACCCACATATCATTTTAGAAAATTGCAATCTCCGTTCTTTTTCCATCTTTGTCCTTTCTCTCACCAGTACATACAGCATTTCACATGCCTTCTCTCTAACCGTGTATTAGCATTCCTAGCAAATGATAAGTGGTAGTGGGCAGCCAGCCTATCAAATACTGTGATTAGTTGCCTTCCTAAATGACAAACAGAATAATCTCTGTGGGGCAATTCTTCTTCACACACGATAGGGATGATAGAAGGGATAAGGATGTCTGTAAGATGTTGTCTAGAAGAGGGGTGTGATGTAAGTATGTGTTTATTATGTGGTTATAAGGTGGTGTCAGATGTTGTCTGGATGAGGAGTGTGAATATGAAACGCAAAAGAGAAGGGCGAACCTTAGGCACTGAATGTCTGGGGAGACCTACACAGCATAGACAATGGGGGTAATTACAGTCGCTGCGAGTAGCGCTACTCTCTTTTCCTCTCTGCTCGTCTCTCTCTCTTTCTTTCTTTCCTCTCTCTCTCTCTCTCCGTCTCTCTCTTCTTCTCTTCCTTTCATCTCTCTCTCTATTATATAAAAGTATTAGTATAGTGATAGATACTATGTATTGTAATATAAATATTCTATAATAATCTAATAAAAGTATCTCTAGTCAAATATATACAAAATGTGAAAATACAATATATATATATATATATATATTAATATAATATATTATATTACTATCTACTATAATATATATATATTATATTATATATATTATATATATATATATACATTACTATATATAAAAAAACATACACTATACTATATATATATACATTATATATTATTATATATATAAAGTATCATATATAAAAAAATATCCCATATATATGTATATCAATCATATATTATGTAAAAAATTATCTACATATATTATATTTTATATATATATATAATATATATATATATAAATATAATTTAACGACAATTTAAAAATCTTTGATCGTCATTTATTTCCAAAAATGAATATAGTTTGCTTTTAAGATTATTTTATCCGTTCTTTTGAAGTAACGGGTTTTAAATCGGATGCCGATGTCGAGGAATTCGGTATATTGTAGCCAAACAAGTATTCGCCATCGTCGGAATCGGAATCAGAGTAAGGGCTTGAAGTAACAATAACAAATAAGTTTGTGGAGTCTAACGAGAATCTGAATTGAGGAACCTTAGGTAGTTGAAATCTGAATTGGAAACTGTGTCGGAAATCCACAATTCGATGAATTGTTGCTTGAAATGGAGTCGTAATATCTTATAAACTATTACACGTGATCTGATCATTATTTGATAAATCAAGCTTGATGGAACACTGACAACATGAAATTATTTTAAATGAGCTAGCACACTTATAGAATTCTTCTTCTTGTTTTTCTTCTCGTACTCCTTCTTGTTCATCTTTTCCTTTGCTTTTCATTTTCTTTCTGTGTTGCTAACAATTTTTATATAATATCGTAACCAATTCATTATGAGTCTTTACCAATATTTCTTTATAAATTGTTGAATACTCCTAAATTTGCCATCGCTTTACATAGACTACTATCCTGAAACCTCTATCTCGTATAACGTCTTTTTAAATAAACAGTTGTGGTGATCATAATACAAATAAATATTTCATCTTTTCTCCGTTTCAGCTTTTTAATTAAAACACTTAACAATTTTGACAATTTTAAGAATGATTTGGAAACTTTAATTTTATTTATTATGTCTACCAATGAGTTAAGTGCTTAACAAAATTGTTGCATCCGCAAATGACTCTTGAATAATATATATAATATATACTATATATATATATTATCTAACACAGTAATATAAATAATAAAATATATATATAATAGTCTAAATATATATATACTAATAAATCATATATATATAATAGAACCATACCATAACCCATTTATCTATAATATATATGTATATAATATATATTATATATATTATATATTATACTATAGTATATATATATATATATATATTAATTGATATTATAATATATAATAATAATATATATACTATATATTTAATATATATATAATAATATATATATATTAGATTTTTTATCTTTTCAACATATTGGGGAAGAATTGGAGTATAGACAGAAACGATTACAGGATCATACAAAACTGGAATTATCTTAAATGCGTAGTTCAGCGATAGTTTTTCAAGGCGAAGTTTGCTGAGAGTAAGTGATTATTATGAGACTGTGAGAAAATAGTAAATATTTATAAATTATTAAAGTAAAATATTTTTATTTTTAAATGGAATAATAATTTCATAACTTCAGCTCTATATGAATATTGGATGCCGTGGAATCCTGGAAATCCTGGGAAGTCCTGGGGATCACAGGACCTGTAAAGTGTTAATTTGGTTTCCAGGATCTGGATACTGGAAAGTACTCAATTGGAGAATTTGTAGTTCCAGGATTTTTGAATAGGGGTTGTTGTTAAAATAACTGGAAATTATATTACTATAGTTGATAGTTCTATAATATAATATAATATACAAATAATATATATCATATAATATTACTATATACTATATAATTAATATATATGATATATACTATTTAATATATATTTTAATATATATATATATTATATATTTAATATAATAATATATCTATAATATATATATATATATATTATATTAAAAACAAGAGAGAAATAAACCCCACCCGCTACCCCACGGTATATATATATACAGTATAGTAGTACGAAGTTAAAGGAAAGATCACGGTGCGCGCAGATACTTACGTAATGTAAATGATTTTTTCGCGTCGTCCGCACCCTTGGAGAGACAGTCAAAACCGCAAGCATCACATAAACTGTTCAGAAAAAAGTATGAGTGAGAGAGGAGAGAAGGAGAGAGGGGAAAAAAGAGGGGAGAAGAGAAGGAGGGTGTGGGTATGAAATAATAAAAGAAATATAATTATCATTATAAGCCTAAAAGGTGTAAGGTTCAAGTGCAAATTATAACGTAAAAGAACAAAGGGCATTGGGAATCCATGAGGGGAGACTGATATTTAAATTCTTTTAAGATATAAAAAGAATTAATTTATGGTACAATAACAATAGGCCATGGGAGATGTTGGTAAAAGTTGATTGCTGAAAGTACAAAGGAGAAACGAATACTTTTTGTTTAAACTAATTAGGTTTTTAATATGGCAGGTTTAGAAAATTTATCGGACTAAAAGAACGAGGTTGAACCATTACTATATTACTATTTAGTACATACTGTTTAAGTTAAAAAGATAAATTTAGGGAAGACGTTCTGGAAAAGACTCAAATTCATATTTGTAACAGTGAATAAATTTTATTATGTATTATGTATATTTATTATTATTGATTATATATTATTTATTATTATTATAAAATTATTATTATTATTATTATTATATATTATTATTAATATGTATATATTCTTATTATTATTTAAATTATATATTTTTATAATATTATTTATTTCTTTCTATTATATATATATATGTATAATAGCTATATACACAAATAATATATATATTATAATCTAATATCATATATATATATATTATATATATAATTATATATATAATATATATTATAGTATACTACATATATTAATATATATATATCATGAAGGCTTTTGTTAAGGTTAATTGGTAGGTATATGTAAATAAAAATATATAGTATATCTATAATTATATATAATATATATATGTATATAAATATATATATTTATATAAGTAATATAATATATATATATATATATATATATATATTATATTATTTAATATATATATATATATTATAAAACGTAATGTTTAGTAGATCTATATATAAATATAACTAATTAATATATATTTAACTACTTGATAAGGAAAGGATGTATAGTTAATATTAAATTTAGTGTTCAGGACCCCGGAGGGAGAGGTTCCAGCAAGGATTTGGGAGGATGGTGTGTTTTGGTTACCCTTTATAAAGGGAAAGGGGATAGGATGGAGTGTGGGAATGAGATATCTTGTCTTTTGAGGGAAAGTGTATGGGGGAATACTAATTGAGAGGGTGAGAAAACCAGTTCTATAACGGAAGAGAGAGATTCCGGAGGGAAGAAAAAAACAAGGAGATTTTCGGGTGGGAAGGGTGTGGTGTGGATAAGTATTCACGATGAAGAATGCTTGTGCGAGAAAGGTATAGAAAGGAAAGGGAAGTGTACGGGTGGTTTTCTTGATCTGGGAAGAGCATATGTATAGAGTGAAGAGGGGAATTATGGAGGTAAAAATGTGCTGGAAAATAAGGGTAATTAGGTTAAAACAAAGGTATTACAGGGCCTTATAAGGAATGCAGAATGTTGTGTGAGAGTACTTAGGGCGAGGGAGAAGTTGAGATGTTATCCAGAGGGTAAAGAGAGGGATTAAGATAAGGAGATGTGTATGTCACGTGTGGCTTATTCAATTTATTATGGAGAAAAAAGATGATGATGGAGGGGAGAGGGGTGGAATGATGGTAGGGGTGATATATGGGAAGGTAAATGAACTATTTGCGGAGATACTTGCCTTGTGGGAAGAATCAGATGGTGCTGTAGTATTTTGGGTGAACCCCGCTGTATTCTGAGATGCGGCTATGACACAAGGGTCTTAGATAAACCGTCTATGTATAGAGTAAATTGTTAGTGTTGTGAGGAGGATGAGAACAGAATGAGGTGGATGGGGTTAGAGATTAAACAAGTGGAGGTGTATTATTAGAAGAAGTAAAGGTTTTCAGATATTTAGGGATGGATTTGGGCTTAAGGAAGGAGGGATGAAGGAAGAGATAGATCAGAGAGTAGGAGAAGGGAATGAGAGCATTGAGAGGTCTGAGGGAATTATGGAATTATAAATAAGCATGTTTGAAAAAATATGTGTTCCAAGCGGTAAAAAATTGTGGAAACATGGAGGTTTTCTTTGCAAATGCTAGCGGGTCAAGAAGAAGCTGAAGGTGTTTGAGAATGAAAGGGTTGAGAGCGGTAAGTGGGGTTGAGCAAAGAGAGAGGATTAGGAATAGCGGTGATAAGAGAGAGATGTGATTGGAAAATGGTTTGGTGAGAGAATGTTAAAATGGTTTGGACATCTGGAGACGAATGGAGGAAACAGAGGGTGAGAAAGAACGTTGAGGGAGGCCGGAGGGGATACGGGAGACAAGAGGAAGGGGGGACCGAGAAGAAGGTGAATGGAGTGGAAATAAAAGGAAATGCTGGAAGAGAGAGGGATGAGGGGGGAGGATGGTAGGGTGTTGGCGAGGAGAAAAAAGGAGAGGTGTGCGTGGGGGCGAGATGAAGGAAAATAGGAATTAGGGAAGCTGCACACTACCCCGCTTAAGCGGGGATAAGTGTTTGTATAATAAAAAATAATATATATTAGATTTATAATATATATATATAGTATATAATATAATTTATATATATATAGTATATATATATTAGTATAAAAATAATATTATATAGTAGTTATATATATATATATATATAAATGTATTGGTTAGAGGCACACAAACATACGTACATATGTCTTGCTGCACAAATATATATATTACGAGTTCATTTATCACATCCGCAAAAAACATAGATACGTACATACATACATAAAAAGTATACATACATACATAATACATAATATACATAATACATAATTATATATATAAAATATGTTATATATAAACTATTAATATAACTAAATATACGATAATATATTATATATAAAAATAATATATATTAAATATATAATATATATATATTAGATATCAACACCTCGCCCTTCACACCACCCTACCCAAATCCTTCATGATAATACAAGCCTCAGCCGGAATCTAGTATAATTTCAGTTAATAATATTTGAGTAAATCATAATTTGGGTAATAAAGCATAAAAGAAAACGGCATATACCTAACTGCACCAAATTCTACAGTATCAGTATTCACATTCAATTAGAGCCTAACATATCAGACTAAACTTAAGATATAAAACACGACAAACCTAGACATACCTTAGCCTCAACTAACAGCAACATTATCAAAAACATATTAACAGCAGTATAATAACATTACGATACACAACGTAACGTTCACTAACTTTTTCAAACGCATCTGTAACATATCATACTCATTTTAGCTTTAAAAATTTAAACAAAAATTTATCATAACATTTACCTAATTGATAATACCAGCGAAGATATATTTGACGTAAAAGTTTTACATTTAAGGCTAACATGCATAAGAACTAAGAATATAATGTACAATGCCAACTACACAAGCTTACGAACCGAAATACTACAGGCAAATAATTAACAAAGATTGGATGCTTAACAACAGCAAAAGTATTAACAAGTTTTGGTTCTTTAAATATTTTGTTTTTACTAAAATTTTATAGTTATGTTTATCAGTTTAAAAAGATTGCATTTTTACATAACCCTAAAACAGTAAATTCAGTAAATCATTAATCAAATCTCCACCCTTCCATGATATATTGATCTATTTGATCTATAGAGAAAAGTATTAACACAGAAAAGCTTTTATTTATTTTGGTATGTAGTACACGTAATGTTATTATTATTTATTTACCTTTATGTATTTCATTTGCAAAGAATCTACATAAATCAAAAATCTTAATTTATTTGTTTGGTTTTCTTTAAACTTAATAATAAAATTTTCTTTCATTTAATGTTAAAGTAAAAAATGCATTTTTTACATACTAAGATACATCAAGTAATCAGGTAAAGCGTAAATCAAGGTAAAATCAGTAGATTCAGTAAAGCAGTAAATCAGTATAAATAGTAAATTCAGTAAATCAGTAAGCAATAAATAAAGTAAAAAACGGATCAAACCCTCCCCCTCCTACCCTACCCGAACTTTTGAAAGTATGTGACTATTGATCTATTGATCAAGTCATATTTTGTATACAGGTTCAAAACTTTTAAAATTAAAATTAATGTTCTTAAATAAAAAAATTTTAATTTAATTTGTTTATTTCTGTCAAAATTTTGTTTTTAAACTATAAAAGAAAAAAAAAAAAAAAAACAATTATTCCCTATTATTTATAACTTAAAAAATTTCTGATTTAAATATTAAAAAATACCTAAAGCAGTAATAAAGTAAATTAAATCAGTAAACAAACTGCCCTTACGCAGGCCACCTTCCTATCTCTTCTGATTATATATCTATTGATCAATGTATTGATGCATTGATCTATTGATCTATCAATCTACTGTTTCACCTCCTACCCATCCATGATTATTGATCTATTGAGCTCTATTGATCTAAGTTGATCTATTTGATTTTAAGTCATATTTTGTAGATAACTATTCAAAAATTTTCTTATTCTGTCTTCAACATAAATATAATATTTTTACTCATAAAAATTTAGTCATGAAATTTTTTTTCTCCAAACATTTGATGTTTTAATATAAAATTTTTTCATTATTTTAGTAACGTAAAAAGTTTGCTTTTATTAACATACCTAATAATCAGTAAATCAGTAAGGCAGTAAATCAGTAAATCAGTAAAAATCAAACTGCCTCCTGCACCTTCTTATTCTTCATGAAACTATTGATCTATTTATCTATTGGATCTATAGATATAGTTCACTCGACTTCCAGGAACATTTCGTTCCTCATGATTTTGACTATTATCTATTGATATTGATCTATTGGATCTATTTGATTCAAGTCATATTTGTATAACATATCTCAAAAACTTTGTATGTTTTCTGTTTTTTTCTTTATAAGTCATTTATTTTACTATAAAATTATTTATTTTGTCTTAATTTCTTTAAACTTGGTGTTAATAAAATGTCTTTCATTTTTGTTATAGTTAAAAAATTTGCATTTTTTAAAAACGATTATGCAGTAAATCATAAATGAAAAGAATCCAAACATTTTACATTAGTCGAATCTTTAATATGCTCACCTTTCATGATCTATTGATATCTTATTGATTATTGATTTATTGATTATTGAGTCAAGTCATATTTTGTATAAACAAATATACACAAAAACTTTATTTTATTTTGTTTTGTTGTTCTTTAAGTAAAAATTTTTTTTCTAAAAAATTTATTTCTTAATTTTATAACTTAGAATATTTTGCAGTTTTTACATATCCTATAAGCAGTAAGATCCAAGTAAACAGTTATATCCAAGTGCCTCTCCTACCATTTGATGATCTAAAAAACCTAATGATCTATTGACAAAATTTTATAAAAAGGGCACAAGATCAAGCAAAAAATCGTAGCACTAACAAAAACTTTTTATTTTTTTTATTTTGTTTTCTTTAAACATTTTGTTTTCTAAAGAAATTTATGTCTTTTTCGATGTTTACTAACTTAAAAATTATTGTATTTTTACAGAAATTATACTTAAATCAGATAAAATCTATTATCAACCACCCATCTATCCTCCTACCCATTCGTGATTTATTGATCTATTGATACTATGTGATATCATGTCATATTTTTGTATATAATAACATAAAATAAATTCTTAGCTGTAGCTGGGTTGTTGTTGAAAATGTCGCGTTTTGTTTCGGTGTTTGTTTTGTTTTTGTTTTAGTGTTGTATGTTGGTGTGGTTGTTGGTTGTTGTCTTTGTGTTGTTGTTTGTTGTGGGTGTCGGTGTTGTTGTGTTGTTGTTGATGTTATTTACGTTCAAGTTACATGAAAATATACAACACACAAAAACCTATCTAAAAATATTAATGTTATTTTACATTAACTAATTGTAACTAAACAAAAATACTATCTCATCTAGCCTATACTGACATAGAGCAGTCATTAACGAAAGTAACTCTAGATTGAGTTTTCAACGTTATCAGAGAAGTCGGGCTTTAGCAATCACAATCTTTATTCATTCAATAACTGCTCAAAAATATTATTATTATTATTATTTATTATTATTATTTTATTATTATTATTAATTTTTTATTATTATTATTATTATTATTATTATATTAAATTATTATTATTTAACATGAGATCTTCACAACACACAATATACGCGTGAGATTCACTTGCTCCAGGTCACAACTAGAACAATGGTAGGTAAATTTGCTCTCTACACAGACACCTAAGCTACGTATCTTTTACCTCAAGGGATAGGCATCAGAGAATATATTTGCTATGGCATCACGCCAGCAAGAATTCGAGGAATGACTCCATTAATGTTAATATATTTTGACACTTGTTTATACGAGATTTATTACTTTGTAACCGATATCTTTTGACACATGAGAACTAGGGTGACGAGATTTTATTCTTTGTTTCTTTTTTCTTGTTTCTTCTTTCTGTTTTTATCTTATACAGTAGTTTTATTATTATTATTATTATTGATTTAATTATTAATTATTATTATTATTATATTATTATTATATTATTTTTGATTATTGTATTTATTATTTTATATATGTCAATAGATTCACACACCATATGTGTGCGGACCATGAAGTGTGCATGTTACTTCACTAAAACATGCCTTGGTAATTATGCTCTCTACTGACACCATAAACATGTACGCATTCTTTACAAAGAACAATAGGGTCGGTTACAAATCTGTTATGCCATGGAGGGATACAAAGAAAGGAGACAGCCATCAAAGCGGTGAAAAAGATAATTATTTTGAAGGGGAATAAAAGGAACGGTATCAATTTATGAACTGGTGATTTGTTCTAGAAATGGTATGAAGTGCGTTCCATACAATACTTACAATGAAGGGTAATATTGTATGGTATAAACATGTTGCAAAAATACCACACATACATTACACACAAATATCAATTATATATATATATAATATAATATATATATTATTTATATAGTACTATAATTATAATATATATTATTATATTATTAATATATATAATATATATATATATATTATATAATTTAATATAGATATATAGTATTAGGAATCTTTTAAAAAGTTTTCGAGTAGTTGTCTAAAAAAATTTCAAATTGACAAATTTCAGAAAACTTTTAAAAAAGATCAATGTCTTTTTAGATTAATTTGTTTTTCGATTATTTTTTCAATTTTAACTGATTTCGTTTTCTTATTTTCTTTTAAGTTTTTTATTATTCTTTTTATTTTATTTGTTTAATAGTTATGTTTTTTATTATTTATTTATTTTTTTAGAGCCTAAAGCAAGAAAATCTGATGACACTGGATACATCAACCATGAAAACGTTCGAATTAGCGTAAGTACATTACTTTAACGTCTTGGATTGTTAAGGTGTATACAATTAGATCGCGAGTGACCCGCCGCATCCTATTGGTGAATAATATATATTTATTAATATAATATATAATATATTAATATTATATATTATATATATACTAATATAATAAATATAATATATATATATATTATAAATAATATAATTATATATAATATATATAAATATAATATATATATATATATAATAAAATATATATATATATATAATTATATATATATATCAATAAATATATTATATATATATATATATTATAATAATATATAATATAATATAATATTATATATATATATTATATAATACGCCGTCCAGGTAATTTATTTTGTATTCATATTTTATTTTACATATAATTCTGAAAGTGTTACACTCTCTTGAAAACCAAAGTTGATCAATCAATTTAGGAACCATTTTCATGTTCAGCTACTCAAAATAAACAAAAATAAGATTATTTATGTGAACATCCGAACCGTGTTCTCATGGATACCTTTTGAGATGAAAAGGATGGAAATTCTCTCGCCTTTCCTGTGATTGGACGAAATATCTTTTTATTCTGGGGTGTCGGATCTGACTAGCGGTTTTGGTTGAATATCCCTTATCTCATATGCTTGTGTTTATGTGATTGGTTGAAAATTTCATACCTCTTTTAAAGTGTATTTTAACAGGATTTGTATGCAAGTATACGTCTACAACTCATTTTTAAAACCCATAGTTCTTTAACTTGTTAAAAACGTTAACAAGTTTGTGCTAGTCTTGAAAGGTGTTTTTATTTTCAATACAAGTATATTACAAGTGGTTATTCAATAGACCATTTAAAAGAGTATACCTCTATAGATAGAATATTGTACAAGGACAGTCAAGACCGTGACTACGATTGTTTCTTCTTATATAAAGAAAACTAATGGTTTGAATTTTTTACGTGTATTAATTAACTTGTATGCTCTAGAAACAAACGTATTTTTATGAGGGTATGATCTATCTTATTTTTTAACAGTTTAAGAACTGGGATCAAGTAGTACTCTATAGTCTATCCGATTTTAGAAGCTCATCCGAGATTGTTATTAGGCCTAAGAATGAAGGGTTCACGATGGTAGAGATCAACTTAGCTCTTCAGCTTTTTCTAAGTATGTATTACACGCAAGGATAGGTATGGAGTTCTAGTATGTGAAGACGTGTAAGTGAAGTCATGTAACTTTGATTTCCCACTACTCATAGAATCAATATTAAAGGTATACAGCGGTTGAATAATATATGGCCGAAGTTCGCAGGAGGGTATTGATGAGATGAAGAAGACTGGAATCGGGTAATTACGTAGCTGTACTCATTTATTGTTATACCAGGAATATTGTGCATTTAAGAAAAATCTAACTGATGATACAATAAAAATTCATTGAAAATCTTCTTAAAATCTATGTAATCGGTGCAGAAATTCAGCTATCTATTTAGAATAAGCAATGGAGCGGAAGTTTTACGGCTGCTGATCCTGCAGTAAACATACTATGCATGATTCTGAGGAGAAGCTTTTTTAAATATGTGCTATCGGGATGGTATGAAGAGATAAGAAACATCTGAGGAAAACAACGCAATATGATAAGCATGATTTGCAAAGACCTTAGAATGTTAAATTTTGAAAGTAATTCACTTAATGATAATGATAGGGTTGATTGTTATTATATATATGATATATATATATAATATATTATTATATTATATTATATATTATATATTATATAGAATAATATAAAATAATATATATAGATACTATGTATATATATATGTATATATTAATAGTGGTATATAGTGTCTATGTCAGATAACTCAAGATATTACTTTGTAATATATTTATATCAATTAAGATATTACTATATTTTAATGTTAAAATATGTATGTCAGTGATTATTAAATTTCTAACGGGTATAATATAAAGGAATTAAATGAACACTTTGGAAGGGTTAAGAACCTATTTCTTATATATAGTATATATATAATATATATATATAATATATATGATATATGTTATTATGATATATAAATAGTATAATTATACTAACTATATAGTAGTAGAGTATAATATATATAATATATATATTATAATTATAGTTTTATATTTATATATATAATATATAAATATGTCAAATATTTTTTTATGCTTCAGGTAATATATCTAATGTATATTCACCTTAAGATCCGGGTAGACGTAAAGGCAGAAGAAGCTGAGACGTTAAGCGCTAAGGGTTGAACGCTTGACATGGCGTTGGATGTATCTTCGTGTTAGCGAGGATGAGTGTTTGCTGTGTTAAGGGCTCAGTAAATAAAAGTAATAAAAATAAATAAATAATACATAACTATTTACAAAAAAAGTTAAAGAAAATATAAAAATTAAAAGAGAAATAATAAGAAAACGAATGTTTATATAAAAATGTAAAAGAAAAAAATCTATTAACTAAAATAATTATTAAAGCACTAAAGTTTTTATCTTTATAATTATTATCTTTAAATTGATGAGATATATCTATTGATTAAACCAATAGTTACTTAAACTCTTACAATATATATATATATATTATATATAAATATATATTAATATATCTTATATATTAAAATATATATATTTATATAATAATATATATATATATATATATTATATATATTGTGTGTGGTGTATGTGTGTATGTGTGTTTTGCATACATGTTAATTACGCATTAGCAATTTAACCCTGTCATGTAAGTTTGGGAACGTAATTTCATACCATTGGTTAGAAAAAGCAACAGTTTCATGTATGTGATAACCGTGTTTTGGTTGATTCCCTTCAAAAACTAATTATCTTTTTCACACGGTTTTGAATGGCTTCGCTAATTGATGTTTTGTATCCACCCACTCAAGAGGATAAGATGTTGCTATAACCGAACCTTTGTCTTTGTTAAAGATTGCGTTAATGTTTAGGTGTAGGTTAGAGATGCATGTTTAACCAGCAGTTTCAGTTGTGAAATGCGAGCGATATTGGTCGGCAATCAACGTTAATTGGTGTTGTGAGATCTTAAGTGGAATAACTAATAACAATATAAAATAATGAAATATTTGAATGCAGCGAATTGTAATAATAAATAATGATATATAATAGTTATAATAATTATAAGAATAATAATAATAAAAATAATGATGAATATAATAATAATAATGAATAATAAAACTATTGTTTACAGATAAAAACATGTTAAGTAAGGACAAAAGGAAACAAAGTAATTAAATTCTCGTCACCTCTTTCTCATGTTCAAAAAGATATCGGTTTACAGATAGTAAGAAATGCTCGTATGTACCTTGTCCCATGGTGTCAAAAGATATTAGAAGAATTTATGTCAATTCCCTACGATATTTCATTGGCTAGGCAGTGATTGGCATATAATGGCAAATACTAAGTTCTCTGATTGGTATCCTTGAGAGTAACAAGATTACGTAATGCTAAGGTGTCTGGTAGAGAGCAATTTACCTTACCGAGTGTTTCAGTTGGGTGGACCTGGCGGCAAATCTCTTCGCTCTGCTACTAAGAGCTGGGAACCTCTTATGTTAATAATAATATATAATAATAAAATGAACAATAATATAATAATATATAATATAATAAATATAATAATTAATATTTATATGAATAAGATAAATATTTAGCTGGCAGTTGTGGGTGACATTTGATTAAAATTGGCTAAAGTCGACTCTGCTGTAAGTTGAAACTTTACTAATTCGTTGTTACTGTTAATGGAAGATGTCGGTATGTCAGGTTAGAGCTGGATGAAGATATATTTTTGATAGTTCTACACATGTTAATGTAATAATTAAGATATAATACAATAAAATAAAAAGTTTGAAAAGTTTTGTATATTTTTAAAAACTTTTGTAAAGATTTAAAGTATTGAATACAACAACAACACACAACAACATACAAACAACAACAAAAACAAAACAACAACAGCAACAAGCACAGCAACATCAATAGTCCGACATTTCAAACACCACATACAGCTAGATTTTATTTTATGGGTTTGTTATTTACAAAATATGACATGATCAATAGATCAAGATTAAATAGTATATAATCAATAGATCTAGATCGAGGAATTGGTGTAGGTAGGATATAGGTGGGTGGTTGATCATTGATTAAGGTAAATTTATTACTAAAATTGTAACGTTTTCGTACAATACCTAGAAGAGTAAATACTAAATCAATACAGCCCACTCTATCTCCTTTATCGCATTAGTTGATCTATTGTCTGAGTTGTATTATTTGATCTACTTGATCTATTGATCATCACTGGATGTAATGTCATATTTACTTTGACCTTAACAACACATTAGTTCTATATCTGTTTGCTTTCCTAGTTTGGTTGAATATTTGACGCGTTGTTGTTGCTGTTGTGTTGTGTTGTGTGTGTTGTTGTTGTTGTTGTTTGTTGTTGTTGTTGTTTGGTGTTGTTGTTGTTCGTAAATTGTTTATTTAACGTTTAAGTTAAATGAAAATATCAAAACTTTTTTCAACCTATCTCATAAAGTATTAAATCGGTTAATTTTTACATTGAACATTGGTAAACTAACAAAATAATATGTCATCCAGCCTAACGACTAGAGCATTCATTATAGCAAGGTAATCGTAAAGATTAGAAGTTTCCAACTTAAACAGCAGAAGCTGGCTTAGCAATCTCATCTTTACTATACAGCAACTGCTCAAAATATTAATATTATTATTTATTATTAATTATTAATTATTATTTATTATTATATTATTATTATTTTATTATTATGATTATATTATTTACTTTTCATTTAACATAGATTCTCACATCGCACCAATAACGCGTGCTGATCACTTTGCCTCAGGTCCACAACTAGAACAATGGTAGGTAAACTTGCTTCTCTACACGAATAGCACCTTAGCGATTACTAAATATTGTTAGTTCGTCCGCTCAAGGATAGCTAATCAAGAGAAGCTGTATTTGCTATGCCATTCATCGGCCGCCAATGAAATTCGAGGAATGGACAATTATCTTAAATATTCTATTTCTGAAGATAACTATAAAGAAAGTATTCTTTGTAACTCGATATTACATGTAGAAGGGTGGACGGAAATTTATTACTTTGTTTCCTTTTGTCTTTACTTACATCTGTTTTTATCTTAAACAGTTGTTTTTTTTTGTTTGTTTTGTTTTATTATTATTATTATTATTATTATTATTATTATATTATTTAGTTATTATTATTAGTTATATTATTATATAATTATGTTTTTGTTTTGAAAAAATGCGATCTTACAATAATTATAATTTTAAAAGAATT
>JABUQX010027751.1:35000-37815 GCA_015478945.1 Trachelipus rathkii | reverse complement strand
GTTGGTTGATTGGAGGTGTTAACCGTTCGCGTTTATCATTGAAACGCACCGCGTTTTTCGTGCCGCCATAAAAGCCTAATCTTATGATTGGCTGGCAGTGTATGAAAGCCAGCAATCAGGGGCGGAGCTAGATAAGCGCCGCCACCTCTTATTCATGTAAACCTGCTCTGGCAAACCATATATTTGTATTCCTTCCTTCAGTGGTTAGTAGTTGTGTTACGACCAAAATGACGTGCCTAGTTAAATATCGATCGAGTGAGTTAACATCTTGGTCTGTGGTGCATCAGCATTGCGCTATTATCTTACGTTTTAGAAGAAGGCCATCAGGGGATCGCTACATTACCTGCTTAGCCCCCCAGCTTATAATAAGCCTTTGTTCATCTCTGTAGAAAGTCTCAACGTTATCATGGAAGCTGTTTCAGTTAGGTAGCTAAAGACTACATAAACCTCAGTTTGTTAAATGAATGGGGATGACTATATCACAAGGGCCATGAAGATCTAAGCGTTTAACCTTGGTTTCTCCTTACAAGAAAACGTGCCGAGGATACATATAGGTTGTTGGCTTCGACGTAACGCGACATCTGTTTTCTCATCAAGTGCACATGCCGTAACAATAAGTGGTAAAGAATCCATCGAGTTGTTCCTAAAGATGAATGATGAATTCCTACATAGATTAGAAGATACGAATACACTGGAGGACCTTATAAATACCTCACACCGCCTGGTTTACAATATCTACAGTTCCAGTTTCTTGTTTAACTCTAACAACGTTGATAAGATGATAGAGGTCGTCGACCGTAATCGCTTTACATCAGCTTGGAATGAGGAAATGAGTAGTGAAAGATGTAAAAATCATTCTCTGAAGATTTCAGCGGCAGAAATGTATATGTTCATTACGGGAGAGGGAAGGGTAGGAGTTAAGAATCCTACATCGAAACGACGCAAGCAATTCTCGATGCATTAAGTATAATAACCCTAATTATTATTACTGTAAATATTACTACCTCTGTGTAAGTATAATAGTAGCATTGTAAATAAAATGTTTTTATATTTTTATATTTTCTTATATTTTTTTTTTTTTTTTTTTTTTTATATTATATATATATATATATATATATATATATATATATATATATATATATATATATATATATATATATATATATATATATATATCTGCTGTATATATATATATAAATATTTACTCTTTCTATTTCCCTTATATATATATATATATATATATATATATATATATATATATTTATTTTTATTATTTTATTATTTAAATTTATTTTTATTTATTTTATTTTATTTAATTTTATTTATTTTCATTTTTATTTTATTTAATTTTATTTATTATTTTATTATTTAAATTTATTTTATTTTTATTTATTTTTATTTTATTTATTTTATTATTTTATTTATTTTTATTTTATTATTTTATTATTTTTTATTATATATATATATATATATATATATATATATATATATATATATATATATATATATATATATATATATATATATATATATATATATATATATATATATATATATATATATATATATATATATATATATATATATATATCTCTCTTGTGTTTGTGTGTAAACATAGCGGCAAAGGAGGGAGTTTATAAATATTACTTTAACCTGGGGAACCATATAGTTTGGGGTTCAACAGGTTTGCTTTAAGGCATCCTAATATTGAGAAAAAAGAGTTAAAAAAATATTTAGAGGGTGAAGAGGCATTTACTCTACATAAGCCTGTAAGAAAAAAATTTCCTACACGGAAAACCATAGCCCAGCAGGTCGATAGTGTGTGGCAATTAGATTTAACGGAAATGATTAAATATAGTTCTTATAATGATGGGTTTCAATACGTGCTTTTTACTATTGATGTATACTCTAGATACCTATGGTTGAAACCCTTAAAAGATAAAAGATCAGCTACAGTTGCCAATGCAGTACTTGAAATTATAAAGTACGAGCGGAGAACCCCTAAATCATTTTGGACAGATTCAGGAATGGAGTTCAAGGGCCGAGAGTTTCAGGAGTTGCTCTGGGAGTATGGTATAAGCTATTACAATACATTTTCCGTAAACAAAGCGGCTATAGTTGAAAGAGTCCAGCGAACTGTTAAAGAACGCATGCATAGGTATTTTACTAAGATGAACACCTTTAAATATATTGATATACTGGACGATCTGGCTTATTCCTATAACAGGTCTTACCATAGAACTATAAAGTCAACTCCTTTAGAAATGTCAAAAACGAGAGGTTATACATCGTATAGGGATGAAAAAGAAAACAAAATAAAAGATAAATAATTCAGGAATAAAGGTGAACGATTATGTAAGAGTATCTCGAACAGCAGAAAGATTCAGAAAGGGCTATGAAGCCGGTTGGACTACGGAAGTTTTTAAAGTTCACAATATCCGACCACTAAGCCGTGACAGTTTAAAGCTATATTATCTGGAGGATTTAGATGGTGAAAAAATAAAAGGAGGGTTCTATAAACAGGAAATACAAAAAGTCAGGTTCAATCCTGCAACTCACGAATATAAAATTGAAAAAATATTAGGTACAAAAGGTAAAGGAAAAAATAAACAGGTACTGGTGAAATGGAGGGGGTATCCTGCTAAGTTTAATACTTATATAAAAGCAAGTGAAGTTAAGAATCATTAATCAGTTGATATTATAATCATGGAGAGTATAGATCACTTTTATTTAACTCTACCATCTTCAGCGTCTCTGGATTTACATCCTGATAATAAACTCGCTGATTTTACTACTGAGTTAGTTAACCATGTTT
>JABUQX010027751.1:17500-22500 GCA_015478945.1 Trachelipus rathkii | reverse complement strand
CAAGGCCAGAGCCCTAATCAAGGAAGGGTGTACTAAATTAACGTCCGAGCAGGACGAAGCCAAGCCAAAGGAGAGAATAGCTCACATTGTTTGGAGATTGCACTACCAATGGAGGCTACCGACGGATACTTTTATATAAATAAATATAAAATACGTAAATAATTCAAATAAAAATACATCATACATACATACATACAACATACATACATACATATCATACATACATACAATACATAATACGATAATAACATACATACATAACATTACATCATTAACAGTACAATATATTAAAAATTAACATTAAAACACTACCACTATCGCTATCACTATCACATTGCTACAAGCAATAATTATTGTCATTAATTACCATCATCGGTCATCGTTATCATTATTATTATGAAAAGAAAATTTTCTTTCGCTTTGGATTTGGCCCCCCCCCCCCACCCCAAAAAAAAAAAAAATAAGTAAAAAACTTTTTTTTTTTTTTTTTTTGCAGAAAAAAAAAAAACCTTTTATTGTTTTTTTTTTATATACTCCCTAGAAGAGCTTCCAACTTATTTGTAATCCAAAATTATGTTTCAGTTATTCATAGTAATTCAAAAGAACTATTTCCAAATTTTTCTTGCATGCTTTACAGAATATTTTAGTGAAAATCATATTATCATATTTAAAATTAAATAAAACCTGAGAAAAAAAATTTTGATAGCTCCTCTTCTTAGTTTGTAAATATTAAATTGACTATATATATATATATATATAATATATATATATATATATAATACGCTATATTAATATATATATATATATATATATATATACTATATAATAATATATACTTATATATATTTATATTAGTATTATAATAATACTTATATATATATTATTATACTATATTATATATATATATAATATATATATATATTATATATATATTATTATATTATATATATATATATATATTATATAATATATATATTATATATATAATAAATATATATATGGCATATTTGTAGATTATGTACTGTAACTACCGTGAAAAATATTATCTGTTCAAAAATAAATTTTGAAGTTCAGAAAAGTAAAGTTAAGTTAAAGTTTTTTAAGAAATTCTTTAGTGGCAGCTTCTGGGAAATTATGCCAGAAGCTTAGCCACTAAAATTTTTGAAAAAACTAAAACTATAACTTAATCTTTTTGAAGCTATAGGAAATTTTGTGTGAACAGAAAGTTTTTTCAGAAAAAAAAAAAAAAAAGAAAAAAAAAAAAAAAAATATATATTATAGTATATATATATAATATATAGCGTGTCAGTATATATTATATAATATATATTATATATATATATAGAATATATAATATATATAGTATATATATATATAGTATATAAATATATAATATATACCCCTATAAGGACATGTGCATAAATGGAATTATAACGAAAATGCGGATCTTAAGTGATTTGTTCTTGGAGTGAATTTTGTAAGAATTTAATCTCAAATTTCCCCAGTAAATAAAAAAGTAAGTAATAGTTTCAGCGCGAGCTCAAAAATTTTAATTAGTATATATATATAATATATATATATATATAATATATATATATATATAATATATTATACTATTATATATATAATTATATTATAATATAGACTATATATATATATATATAAGTATATATATAGTATATAATATAAGATAATATTATATATATATATATATATATATATATTAATATAATAATAAAATTGTCTGTTTACGACTCTGTCAGTTTTGAATTTTATTTGCTTTTTTTTAGTATATTTTAGCTATATGATCCTTAAACAATCAATTTAAAGTGGTAACGGGCATACATTTCAAAAAACATATGAGACCTTTCCGTTTTACGAGACTCCGTCAGTTGATTCTATTTGTTTTTTTTTTTTTATTGATTTTTTTTTTAGATATATTGCTGTATATGATACTACAATGATTTAAGTGGTAACGGACTATGCTTCAAGAAGTTCGAAAATTTTTAAATAATTATTAAAAAATAAGTTTTTTTGAAATTTTCGGTTTTTCATTTTTTTGGGGTGTTTTTTCAAACTAAAGGAATACCATAAAGTAAACCGCAAAGATGGCAGGGTCGGGGTCTCTCGACTTACCGAAACGACAGGATAGGACATATTTCCCCCCCTCGGGGAGGGTCTCCGGAACCCCCGTCTCTTTGGTTATTGGGTGTGACGGGGGGTTTTCCTCGGTTCCACCTCCCATACGGGGTCATGAAAACGATACACCCCTCTGCCCCCGTCCGGGCGGGGGACGTCGAGCCCCCTAAATAGTTATATATATATATATATAATAATATTATATAATATATATATATATATATATATATATTTATATAATATAATTATATATATATATATATATATGTATTAGGTTATTTATAAGTGTGTTGACCTCCATGAGCAAAAATCAAAAATGTAAGTATCGTTTATTTAAAATTTAGGTAATACATTAAATTTGGGTAACCTAACCTTACCTAAACCTTAAAAAACCCATATTCTCAACCTAACCTCCTAACCAAAACAAACCTAAATTAGGCCTAGCGTTAATATTAACGGAGATCAACCACTTATAAAGGTGTCAATATATATATATTATATATATATATAGTATTATATATTATATATATATATATAATATATATATATATATAATATATATATATATACTATATATATATATAATATATATAATATATAATATATATATATATTATATATATATATGTAATAAGCTTTAATACGCTGATTCCAAAATGTAATTGTTTTCTGCGAGAATGTCGTTACTTTCGAGATATGTTTCATGTTTTGAGATAAAAATATTTGCAATATAAATGTGATTTTTAAAAATTGTTTAAATATTTCCGAACTTTGAATCATGTCCGTTACATTACCACTGAAATCGATTGTTAGTATCTATCAGAGCAATATATTAAAAAAAAAAAATCAAAAATGTAAGGAGTCGTAAAAACAGATAGGCCATATGGATATATAGATATATTATTAAGTATATAAATATATATATATATATTAATATATATATATGATATATTATATATATATATATATATATATATAATACGATATTACATAATTGTAATTATATATAAATATAATATATATATATTATATATATAATATATATTATTAACTATATTATCATATATTTATATATATTCAATAAATATATATAATATATATATATGAATATATATAATTATATATAATAATAACACAAGTATATATATATATCATTCATATATATATATATATCTAGTAGATATGTATTATATATATATAATAGATATATAATATATATAAATATATATATTTATATATATATAAATATAGTAATATATATATATATATTATATATAATCTATCATAGTAATACATAGTATAATAAATATCATATATACTGTATATAGATAGTTACTATATTATATGTATATATATACATATATATTAATATGATATAGATATATATAGTATATAATATAGTATATATATATATATATAGTATATATATTATATATATATATTATAAAATATAACTATATGTATATATATATTATTAAATAATACTTATATATATAATACCTTAATATATATATATATAATAAGTACTAAGGTATATATATATATAATATATATATATATATATATATATGATATATATATATGTATGTATATATTATATTAATATAATATATATATATATATATATATAATATATATATTTAATATATAATATATATATATAATATATATACATATAGTATAGAATATAATATAGTATACTAATATATATAAGAATATTTTAATAGATAATATATGTATGTAATATATTATATACTATATATATAATATTACTATATATTAGTATATTACCTATATCTTTTAATTATAAAAAATATATATATAATAATATATATATATATATATATAATATAGTATATATATATACTAATATATAATATAATATATATATAATATAATATATATATATAGTACTATAATATATATATATATATATCAACGTAAATAAAACAAGGCTAATACTAGTTGATGGAGTATATATATATATTATACTATATATATATATATATAATAGAGCATATCATATTACATTAAGGATATAATATAATATATACTATATATATATAATATATATTAAATACAAATAATATATTTATAATACTACTCAATATATATATATATATATATATACTATAAGAGAGCAGAGAGAGTATCGAAGAAGACGAGAGAGAGAGAGATGAGTAGACAACGAGATGAGAAGACACGAGAAGTATCCTTGACCGTAAGTAGTGAGATCAGAGAGAGAGAAGTGAGATATACTTAATAAGTATAAATATATTTTTTATTGTTTCTAGAAATTTTCGAAACATTTCAGATCCAAATATACGCTCTAGTCTCTCACTGCATCAGCATAAGATCACCACTCCAACTAAAAGAAGCTATAAAAATGCATATCATTTTGAGCTCACCTAATTACATATTTTTCCATATTTTCCGAGAATTTGACGTGATTTTTACCTGGTAATAACTACTAACATTTGTTGTATACGATACTTATCAGATTGCCTTAATAATTTCTAATTATCATGATAATAAGTAATTAAATTTAGCTAGAGATAGCGTCTTAGATGAATATAGTAATTTAATTATTCTTTAATAAGAGAAGAGAATAACACTAGTTTAATAAATTAAACTTTACTTTACGTTAGGTGTGTTAGGTAGGTTATTTTCAGGTTAGGTGATAATTGACGGTCGTAGGTTTACGGATTTAGGTAATGTTATGGTAGATTAGGTTAGATGGGTTAGGTTTGTAAGGTATTGGTAGGTTACGGTTAGGTTCAGGATTTAGTCATACGGTTATGGTTAGGCCACTGGTTAGTTGGTTTATGTTTTCGCTTCAACTTTTAATTTTTTTAGTTTTT
>JABUQX010027751.1:12500-15000 GCA_015478945.1 Trachelipus rathkii | reverse complement strand
GCTTTAGTCTGAGACCTCAATGCTAGGAATTCATCCTTCTAACTCTTTTAATTATCCAACTATGAATTATTTCATAATTTCCGGTCTGAAGGTGGAGTGCGTGCCTATGAGAGATAATTAATTTACTTCTGTAACGATCTGTGAATCTCGAATTCTCCTAACTTCGATGTATCTGTGCTCAAAATCTTTCTTCCTTCTACTTACAATAATCTTGTGCTTCTGCTATTGTTCCCTTAATAGAACAGATTTTCACTCCTTCCTTTGAATATCTTACGTACTTCTACTGAGAGTCGTGTTGTAGTGAGTGTTGCTATCCAAATATAGAGTCCTCTATTTAGGGCGATTTCTATGCTAACACAAACAGAATGGTTGGGTCCTCCTCATACCGATTTAGGTGGGGAGGGAGGCCGAATCATTCGAGATTCTCAATCGATCTGGATCAACAATTGAAGAACCCACACACAGTCGAATCGTCCTAACCCGTAATCTTGAACACACTTACCTATGTTCACCACTACTCCTTCTCTCTTAAAATAAATACACCACCTTCGTCCTATGGTAAATTATCTGACCACAACCGTATATCTCTTAATTTTAACACTTTTTCTCCAGCAGCTCCTTCCTGCCCTATGCGTTTGTTCTGGCACTTTGATCGGGCCGATTGGGGGCCTTGCTTTGCTTCTACGCTAACTATCAATTGAATGACGTGCTTTGTCTCTGGTGAAGCTTCGACTTCTGCCGATAAGGTGGGAGCTGTTATCGTTGATGGAATGGCAGTTTAATTCCTTCTTCGACTAAAATCTTTCTCTTCCTCATAATACATGGTTCGATCGTGCTTGTTTCTGGCCATTCAAGCTAGAGACAGCGCGTATCGGGAGTGGAAAAAATTTCGTTCTCCTATCACTCTCTCGCTAAGTTTTCATTCATTGCTAGAAATCGTGCAGGGATACTCTTCGAGAAACAAAGCGGGCTTTCATCAACGAAAGTGCGCTATGGACCTTCGTGGTTCTCCCACTGATAAATCTTTCTGGCCTCTTGCCAAAACATCTCTAATAACCTGTAAATCTGCCTTCCTCCTCTTATTCGATATCTGATGGTCCGTCGCGTTAACTCTCAACTGAAGAAGGCACTTTCGGCCTCCTATTTTCCGTCTAACTTCAACCCTGGACGATTCTGGCATTTCCTCCTCTCCTCATTCTTCTCCTCTCAGGTGTTCCGTATAGATCTTTGTCCTGTGATAATTTTGCATCGCGTTGCATGGGGCTCCGAGATCTAATGAACCGGTTAGGAAGGCGGGTGGCCCGGATGGAATTCCTCCCCGAGTTTTGAGGGAGTGTGCCTTACGTTGCTGACCCCGCCCTTCGTTCAACTATATTTTCTATGTTTTTCAAATACTAGCACTTTCCCCCAGTGTTGGAAGCACGCAACATGTTTCAAACCCCGCATATTGCGGGAAAAAAGGAAGCCCTCTTGATCCTTCTAAACTATCGCCCTATAGGCTCTCACGTGTATTCTAATCTAAGATCTTTGAAGCCCTTCTCAACACTCATTTCTAGATCATCTGAAATCTCATTCTCTCTTTCCGATCGCAGTATGGCTTTCGGCGTTCTAGGTCTACTGGCGATATACTTTCCTATTTAACGAATATTATAATGGTTTTTCGCTCTTAGGAACTACGGGGGAGACTTGCGTGGTGGCGCTGACATATCCAAAGCATTTGAACGGGTTTGGCACGCGTCACTGCTCTCCAAAGCTCCCCTCCTTTGGGTTACTCCTTCTCTATCTGCTTACTTATGTCTAAGCTTTCTATATCAAGATCGCATCAATATCGCGAAGAGTTATAACACTTTTCTATAATAATTAATTTGTCAATAGTGGTGTTCCTCAGGGTTCGTCTTATCTCCTACATTATATTACTACTTTTCATTAATTGATCTTCTCCCTGCACATTCTAACCTATCCACCATATGCAGATGATTCGACCCTTCATTCTTCAACTTCTTTCTTTGCGCGCGATCTTTACTTCTAGAAAAATTGCTCTCGTCTCAATCTTTCAGATTCTATCTCGCTGATCTGGCATAGGAATTCCATTGGGTCGTCTTCAACCTTGGAAATTTAATTCTTTAAACTCAACTTCTACAAATCTCCTCTCTAAAACACCTTCTAACTTTCCTATCTTTTTCGACAGTTCTCTCTTCCCTCCTGTTTACCAATTAACATTCTTGGAATGAATATAAACAAAAATTGTCTTTGGAAACCTCACATCACAACGGTTGCTAGGGCGGCCTCAAAGGAACTGGGAGTTTTGTTAGACTGCGAGACTATTTTTTCCTCTTCTCAGTTACTCCAGTATATTACAAGGGTACATCCCCCCTTGTTATGGAGTACTGTTCTATATCTGGGGGCTCTGGTTCTCACCCGGCTTGGACAGGGTCTGAGTCAAAAGGCCAAAAGGCTTATAAAACTGTTCGTTACTTTACACTTCACTTGATCCTTATCT
>JABUQX010027751.1:2500-5000 GCA_015478945.1 Trachelipus rathkii | reverse complement strand
ATTCCCTCCATCTCTTCCTTGGTCTTCCTCTGAGTCTTCTTCCATCCGGCATCCACTCCCATCGTTTCTTCGCCAGCCTGTCTTCCTGCATCCTTTCCAAATGTCCCCACCATCTGATTCTTGCCACATCTATCCTCCTCACCATAGGTGTCACTCCGACTTCCCTTCTGACTCTTTCATTCCTTATTCTATCTTTCTTAGTCTTTCCAATTATTGCTCTCAAGATCTTCATCTCCGTTGCCTGTATCCTACTTTCATGCCTTTTGGTAGTACACCATGTCTCTGCTCCGTATAGCAATATAGGTGCTAACACTCCTTCGTAAATACTTCTTTTCACCTCTACACCCATATATTGATCTTTCATCAAAGGATACACAGCCCTTGCCGCTCTTCCTAACTTCGTTATCCTATGCGTGATCTCTGCATCACACCCTCCGTCCTCTGTATATATTCCACCCAGGTATTTAAATTCTTTAACTTTCTTCAAGCTTTCTCCATTTACCATGATCTCCCAACCATCCTCCGCCTCTCTGCTCACCATCATCACTTCTGTTTTCTCAGTGTTCATTTGTAGTCCCTTTGCTCCAAGTTTTTCCGCGAAACATCTCGTAATTCTTTCCATTCCTTCTCTACTTTCACTCCACACCGCCAAATCATCCGCATATGCCATGATGTCTCCCTCCATTTCCCCCACCTCCTCTTTAACCTCATATATATATATATATATATATATATATATATATATATATATATATATATATATATATATATATATATATATATATATATATATATATATAATATAAGCTATCAAAGATAAGGGTGACAATACGCTTCCCTGTTTCACCCCCTTCGCCACCTCAAACCATTTTTCATTTTTATACCCTGTTCTCACATTGCACTTTGCCACTTTGTAGATACTCTTCAGTGCATCACACAATCCTCTCCCCACTCCATAATTCTCTTCTAACACCCTCCATAATCCATTCCTAGGTACCGTGTCAAAAGCTTTCCTTAAATCCATAAACACTACATAGATCCTCCTGTTGTACTCGTAAATCTTCTCTCCAATCTGTCTCAATGTGAACATAAGGTCTGTCGTACTCCCTCCCTTTCTGTATCCATGCTGCTTCTCTCATAGTTGTGGTTCTACTGAGTCTGTCTCAGTTCTTTTCTCTAACACTTTTTCTTCAATTTTACCATGTGATATATATATATATATATATATTATATATATATATATATATATATATGTTTTTTTTATATATATATATATATATATATATATATATATATATATATATATATATATATATATATATATATATATAAAATAACATTTACTTGTAAGATTTATGTATATATATATTCTCCACTTTGCAAGCTAATGTCTTACTTTTAGATGGATTGAATAGTTCAGAAAAGGTTATAGTGGGCCAGAAGACAATAGAAAACTAAGTCATCTCTCAAAGAAGATTGGATTCGTCATTAGATACAGAGATTCCCTGACCTTCAAAAGCTCCCTAAATTGATGAGGTAACGTAAATAAATATTTTTTACCTTTGTGCAATTGTAGGACTCGATGAAAAAACGTTGAAGAAATTTTATGTATATTTTATCATTTGATTTGATATATTTTTCAGATTTCAGAATCTTATGAAAGACCTTAATGAATGCCGTTCGACGGATAACTATGATCGCAAAATGAAATTGCTCACCATTTTTCCGTATTCAATAAGGAAAAAGATGGAAATACTTCAAGCTGGTCAATATAATGCGCGAAAAAGCCAGATTTAAAACCCAATATGATATTTTTCCTGAAATTCCAGTCATGTCTGAAGGGAATATTTTATCAAAGAAGGAAACTAAAGAATATATAAAAAGTTTTATGAAGGTCAGATGGAATGGAAGATCAAATTTCTGATAAAAAAGATGTATAAGTATTAGAAAAGGAAACGGGTGAATAAGAATTAATTTAAAATGTTTGCTACCGTCAATTTAAAGTAACGGCAGTTTACAAAACGACCCTATGCTGATCTTGTTTGTCTGATACTTCCTCATTACGTTCCAGACACTGCAAACTAGCTGGTTGGGCAGGTGCACATTCTGTATGTGTATGCAATGACAAAAATGTAAAATTACAATCTCTGCAAACGTTGAAACTTGGATATAAAGTCTTATAAGGAAAAATGTTTGTGTTAAATGTAGACCTGTGTAATGCACCTTGTAACTTGGTAGTCTAAGGAGGAGTTAGAAATTTTTTTGTATTAGAAAGAACTGACAAACGATTAGTAATTATATACAAAAATTAAATATCAACAATAAGATTGTCAGTTGAGTAGATGTAATTCAATTGAAATGATCATTAAGCTTTGAAAATTTTATAATTCTTAAGGTAAGGTAGTTCAGTTTAAGGCATATTATATATCAAAAAACATAATGCCTTCTTAACTCTTTAGAAAACAAACTTGAAAAATAATAGGGCAGTTCTTTTGGGTGA
>JABUQX010027750.1:5000-50748 GCA_015478945.1 Trachelipus rathkii | reverse complement strand
TCATACTATTATTATTCGATTATGTTTATTTACTATCATATTGTATTATTATATTATATTATTAATTTATATATTCATTTATTATAATTAATATTATTATTATTGATATATCATTATTATTATTATGTATCATTTTATCATTTTTAATTATTATTTTTGTAAGCTCCATTATAATAAACGTATTTCGCGTTTCAAAACACACCAATACCTGTGTGTCTGCAATTAGTAGACCTTTCACAACCTAGGGGGAAATCCAAATTTTAGTATAATATAATGACATTGATGATTAAAATTAAAAAATTTGTCATTAATACAAATATAATCTTTTAAATAATCTTTTATAATTAAAATTAGATTTATTTAATTTTGTACGTATAAATGTTTTGAATGATGAATACAAAGTTGACTCTAAATGTAAAACAAACACATAATCGAAAATGCAAAAGCATACGCCAAAAGCTATATATTATACAAAAAAGATTACTATGATTATTTAAGTACGAAATATTCATAATGGAAATACTTTTTATAGATTATAATTACTTTCCAATTATTATCATTAAAATTGCAAACACACACTATTTACTTTCCAAATATTCGATAACTAAATGATGTCATTTAGAAAAATCTTTGAAAATAATATACAGTGAGAAGAGATAAGAATATATAAATACGATTTCCCCCGACGCGTCTTCGTCTCCTATACTTGAAGACTACCTTCAGAAGCATTATTCTGTAAGCGAATGAGTCTTAAATTGATATATAATAAGTATATCAAATGATATTACGATACATACATGAATAAATATACATAAATTTTATGTTAATGGCCCACAACTTTCTGTCTTGATGGTTAGAAGGCCTCCCAATTTTAAGTTTCTGGACTCACCCACGATCCGGTTATAATATTGTGAATGTTTAGAAATATTACTAATGGTTGATTCTTGACCATGTGCCGTATTGAATGTTCAAAGATTTTGCTGGGACTGTAGAGATGTTGATATCCCTGTCCGACAACATATTCGTCGTGTAACCAATATATGTCGCCGTACAGTCTAACTCAGGGCAGTTAAATGGTACACAACGTGATGGTTGTAGGCAAAGCATCTCTTGTGCCAAAGGAAGATGACAGTTGTTTTGGACTTATGGTATAGTCTGACTTTTAATTTTTAAGATTATTGAACTTAGAAAAATTCCTACAAAATATGGTCTCGCAATGTTTGCAATTCTACGTGTAGGAGAGGATGAAGTAACTAATGTATTTCTTCTAAGAAGATATGTGAATCTATTGAATGATGATCAAATTAAATTTTTCACTGAAAGCGATATTAAAGTGCAATATATTGGTGAAGATTATCATCAAATTAATTTTGCATCACAAAAAGGTTTTTCCAAGGGGTTGAACCATAGGTTGTGTGGTGTGGTATGCTCTGGTAAACTAAAATTTTTACGACAGATTCTTTGTACAATAGTCGGTGGAATCAGGACCATAGTTATATGACATTGGTACTTGCGGATTATCCAGTGGGTTGACATGTATGCCTGTAGATAATACCGGCAGAATTAACATGATTTGTAGTGTCTAAAAAATACAGATAGGCATATTAAACCGAAGTTTCGTATCGTGAATTTAAGCATGACAACTCTGAATTCCTATTATAACTGATGTATAGATCTATGTCCTAAGTATATTGAGGGATGCGTCGACATACCTGTATGGTTAAAGATACGGGTGGTTAAAGTGTCTGTGTGTCACGAAGATTTTGTTTTCTTAAGCGATCTGGATCATATAAGGTACAGCCAATAAGCACGTCCAGTGGTGCACCCAGTTCTTCTTTCCTCAATTAAAATCTATCCTCCCATGTTATCTTTAAATTTTAAACGCTCTCCCTTTATTACACATTTATAAAATTTTCCTCATATGTTGTTCTGAGTATAGCTGTGGTAGGTCATTTGAGTAAGACACTTCGTTAATTATGGGTATGCAAATTGTTATCAAAACCGGAACAGTATTGAACAAAGAGTTCTACCCAAGTGAGGCGAATATATTGTGGCTTTAAGTTTTGATAATTTACATAATGTTTTCATGATTTGATTAACTATGAAGAGTATAGGATTATGGTCGGATAATTATGTTCGATATGGGCCAATACGGTGTGTAACCGTTCCGACGATAGATATACACGTCTCAAAGGTGAATTCTGGAGTTTTTGTGTGTTTTAGGCAATCCCATATATTATAAATATATATATATATATTATATTTATATATTATATATATATATATAATATTAGAGTAAATATATATATGTATATATATATAGATATATTATAATATATTATATAGTTATATTATTATAGATATATATGTAGTATTATTTATATATAAGATATATATATATATATATTATATATATATAATATATATACATTTATAATATATATATATATATATAGTATATATTATACTATATAATTAGAATATTATAATACATATATATTAATACTAAATATAATATATATATATAAAACTATAATATATAATATATATATATATATATATATATATTGATATAGAATATCATATATATATATTATATATCATATATATCAATAGTATTACATATAATCAGTGCGGCTTTTGGGCGTAGTGGCAGGCTATGGCAACGCCAGCTATATACAAGACTATAAAATCAACGATAAATAATACTATATATCTAACTAATCTTCTTTATTAACTTACTATATCTTATTAATACTATATATATATATATATAATATAAATATATATTAGATATATATATTAATATATAATATATACTATAACACTAATTTATAAATACGAAGGCATTCGTTCGAAGCTGCTAACTTAACGATGCCGCTAATCAATGTCTTACTCAGATCCTTTTTCGATATAAGTACATCTTTGTTGCCAATTGTAATTCTCTGGACGTCCAAACAAACATAGTCCTATTCTCATAGGCAAGGCAACAACTTTGATGTGCTGACGGAGTCAAATCCAGTCATTTTTTTTTAAATTAATCCCTATTTTAAATTGCTTTATTAGCCTCTTGTCATTTAAAGTACATATTATTCAATTAACATAATTATAATAATAACTATATTAATAATATGTTTATGCTAACTTCTGATCATTTTAACATATCTAATTTTCATACAAATCTTCGAATAAATTTATCTGACTCAACGTGTAGCATCGCTGAAAAAAAACACGTTGACTCTCAAATTCGGGCCCAACGGATATGAGCATTTGCCCTGCCCAGAATCATTGCAATATTTTCGTTATCTAAAAATATACAGTATGTCGCGCTGCAAGTTCTATTTCGAGTAATAACGCTTTTCATATCATTTATTACTGATTTGTGTGTTTTAATAAAATTGAGCTGTTAGTTTTTTAAATACGGTAATGGTGAATAGTATTCCTCACTTATTTTAAACTATGTAATGAATGTTCTTCATCTCGTTTCACACTATGTAAAGCCTATGACAATGTAGAAAAATGGTCAATATGAAACATATTCATTCTAAATGCATTGCTATAATATATATATACATATATAAATCTATATAATATATTATTATATATATACAATATAAGATAATATATAATATATATAGTATAAACTATATATATACATATATATATTTAATATATATATACCATATATATATATTACTTATATAATTATATATATAATATATAATATATAGTTTAATAATAAATATAATAATATAATATTAATATATATATATACATATATATAATATATTATAGTAAATATATAATAAAAAAAGATATTGTTATCCCCTGGGAGGCGAGCACAAAATAAATGACTTATTCAAGGATAAATACTTATTAACTTTACACCTGCACTACTATATATGAATTACAGAAGATAACAATTTTATCACAATAATAAGACTTCGAGTTTTTAGTGTAAGAGGTTCGAAGCGCTCTTCGTTCCCGTGCGTGCAACATGCGTCATTTACCTCTTCCCACGAATATCCTACTAGAAATGATTTCAGTAGGATATTCTGGCAACCCTGGGTGGACGGCACAGGATTTTCTTCGGTAAGGTCCAGGTAATCTCGAAAATTGTAAAAATTAATTTAATTTTGCTATAGTAATGGCGTCTATGTATGGAACTCGCGCTAAATTATTGTAATTTGAAGTGTTGGTCTCATAGCTGATTGAACATTTGGATATAATATATTGCTTTTATTTTTCGGTATCGTGTTTTTTACCATGTATTTTTTTGTTTGTATTATGATGGATTTTTTTAGGAGGACTTGGGTGAATTGTTGATATTCTTGTGGTATTTCGGGTTGTTTTACGTGATTAATGTTGTTTTCTCCTGGTCTAACAGGTAAGGAGGCAAGAAAGAGAAAGTTGATCATCTGTTTAGATCTGTTCATGGACAGTAGTCGCTAAGTAAAAAGTATGTCTTACGCCAGCTCGTCACCCAAAAAAGGCTTCTCTATCCAATTCTGGTGCATGCGCAAATAGTTGGTAAAATACCGGTCATTACAACTTCTTCTTCTGAGATGGGAAATATCAATTCGTTTAGCGGGTTTAAGTGCGTGTTTAAGAGTATAAGGGCATAACTTAGTTTAGTTTGTGATCCTATGAATTACGCTAATAATCTTTAAGGCGACTTAATTGTGTGTTCACGTTGGTAGCGAATATATTTAGTTAACTTATAGATTGGAATTTGGACTCTTAGATGTTTGCTTTTGGCGAGTTGATGATGTCTTATATAAATTAATAGGCCTTGATGTAATTTATTTTTGAACCTGTCTTCATGATTCTTTCGATTTTTTCTTTCTCGTTCCAAGTAACTTATCCATGTTCCATTATTCTGAAGACTCTTAAAAAATAAATCTAAAGTGACAATTTTTGGTGAGTTTCTGTCATCTGAAGCGAATACCAACTGGCGCCATGTATGGATATCTGAACTGTTGTTTCTATTATTTCGAAGTGGGAAAGTCAACCTTTTGGGCCAAGCACATCTAGGAGCAAATTCAAAGAACAGAGACGGATCTATCGTTAATTTTGAGAAAAACAGTTCGACAGGTGAACTTGATATCTTCAGGTATATTGTAAAAAAAACATTATTAAAATACTGATGAATGATTCTCCTATTCCGGTTTTTAAAAGCCCAAAAACGTCGATCTGATCCGTATAATATTCTCTTAAACCATCGTGATTGAAATTGAAAAGCGGATGTTGGGGGAAACAATGAGTACTAAATGTTCTATAAACTCATGTAATGTAACTTAATGTGCGGAGAGGGGGAGACTTCAACTCTCCCCACTATCCTCATTGCATTGATGAGACTCTCTTTCAGTTCTTTCCTATAGCGCTATCTATCAAATTAATTATTGTGATCTTGAATAAACATGCACTACTTACTACAATTTCAATTAAGAATCGAAGAGACTTCGATGATGGAGAGAATGTAATGTGAAAGATAATTATTATCGTTTGTATAACATTCTATTTTACTAGACTAATCGTATCCAATCTCGGTGTACGATCTGGGGGACATTGGTGAGATAGGAAATGGCAATACTCCAAAACCTACCGACTGTTATAATTTGGAAAAGAATGCTGACTCCAGCGTCTTTTTTTTTTTGAATGAAAAGTGAGAGTTTTTTTTGATCTTTGATATGCGAGGTGGAAATGTGTCCTATGAGGGAATTAATTTCATTCGGCAGAGCCATAGTTTGTAATTTGCAGGTGATGGGAATTGGTGTTTGAGATAATAGGACGAAGGGGGGTATTTTCTTTATGAATTTTCGGTATGGCTCGGGATAGCGTAAAATTTAGACAAAGTGGAAGAGACTATGAATAAACAAGGTCTCGGAGATTTTTTGTGTCGTGAGCAAGATTTTTTGAGGGATATTGTTGAAGACGCCTCGTGAATTATTTAAGGATCAAGACGTATTTCGGTGTCTATGTTGTGGGTGTCTGATAATTGATTCATTTTAGTATTGTAATCCAGGGATTCATTATGACTATTTCCTTATCCTCTGAATTCCGTGAAATCGGTAATGTGGTTACTGAATTATTACCCGAATGTTGGACAGCGGTATGGGGAAACGTATTTGGAGCGGGTACACGGATTTTATTTTGCGGCAGTTATACTGTACTTGTGTAGGACAAGAAATACCAAAACAGTAGATATCGGGGATTAAATTCAGTCTTTATTCCTTGTTTCCCGAAGTAATGATGAGACGTGGGTGCCCAGTAAACCGGAGATCCGTAGTTCGTTGGTTGGGTGGGGAGGCAATATTCAAAACCCATAACCTAATAATGCTAGAATTCAGCTGTGGATAGTTGTAGGTGGATATGGGTTAACTTAGTTATTCTTCTGCATTCCCGATCTTTTTGGCCAGTTACTATTCTTGAATAAGTTGTCTAGTTTATTTTTATGATGAATATCTCGGAGTTTGGTTTTCTTATCTGTTATTTTGTGAGCGTAATCAATTAATTCGGTGAATAGGTTAAGGTCTAATTATTGATTGTAGAAAATCTGTTGGAGTTTTTTGTGAACGTTTGTCTAATTTATTCATGGTATGTGGTTTTGATTTCTTCTTTATGCCTTTTATTGATTTTGAGTACTCCTGTTCTTGATAGATGTTGAAGTGGGCATGCTTGTCGGACGTTAGATAATGCCGAGGGAATCGTAACTTTGATAACACAGTCCATAGGCAGGATGTGAGAAAACGTTCAAATTATTTTTTGGGGTTAATTTTTAAAAAAAAAAAAAAAAAAAGGTTTGCGTTTGTAAAGAGAGTCGGCGTACTTGTAAAAAGCCTTTTTTATTAGGTAAATTGTTTGATAGAAATTCTTTTGCCTCATGGAATATGCGAGGCATATTTATTGATAATTAATCTGCAATTGACGCGCCAGTAATATATTTAAAATATTGTTTATCCCCTGGAGGCGACACAAAAATTAAATGATTTATCAAGATAAAATACTCTTATTTAACACTGCACTATTATATATGAATACAGAGATAACAATTTTATCACAATAATAAGCTTGAGTTTTTTAGTTTAAAGAGTCGAGCTTATCGTTCCCGTGGCGGGCAACAGTCGTCAAACTAGGCTCGAGCCGGAATGCACAAGAAAGTTATTGCAGATGTACAGCTCTGTTATCGGCAACTGGTGTAAAATTAGAGAACAGAAGAAGTTATTTAGATGAGTTGGAAGGTAATTTATTGTAAATTTATTTAAAATGAGATTAGTTAGTAATGTCGTCTATGTATGGAACTCCGGCTAAAGTATTGTAATTTTGGGTGCTTTTATCAAAAGGACTCAATGGTTTTACTATGTGGTATTTGTATGGGAATTATGAGCTTTGAGGAATGTAATGTGAAGTTGAGTGATTATTTTTCTCCTGTGCAACGTTAAGAGAAGAAAGTGTACATCTTTTTAAGACTCCTGTTATGCGTTATATACGAATTGTAAACGTTGTTAGTCTCATCAGAAATTAGTGTTATGCAATTGAGCATGAATTTTGTATAATACCGGAATTTTGAATAATGTATAAGAATCTTTAGGTTTAAGGCCGGTTAAAGGGGAGGTTATAAGGTTAAGTTTATGTAGTTGTATCTGGAAGTTAGGTATATACTTTAAGTATTGGTGGTTCACCTTGGGTACAATAATGGGCTATAATTATGGAAACTTTTTTAGGTGCTAGTTGGATGTGGATTTAAGTTTGTTGTTTGGCGGAGTCTGAATGCGCTTTATAAATAGTAGGTTGAGTGGGTAATTCACTGTTTATTGGAACGTGTGTTCATTCTTTACGTTTTTTTTTCTGGTTTCTATAGTATATGCGCTTCGCAGTATTCTGAGACTCTAAAAATAAATATTTGAAAGGGTGCAATTTGGGTGGATTTGTTATGATCTGAACACCAATGTATTATGAATCTGAAAGCTGTGTGGTTTTCTATGATAGTTGTAAAGTTGGAAATTTTTTTTTGGAACCAGGATATGCGGAAATGTCAAGAAAAGGAGGCATATGGATGTTTAGAAATTGCATCAGTGTAACGTTGAATCTTTATGTATAGCGTGTTAATAAAAAACTTTTAAAAAAAAATTGATGTGTATTATTTTTCTCGTATAAGGCAAACGAACGTTGCGGTGCCTACGTATCTAAACGATGTTGAGTGAATTGAAATGGGGGTCGGTTGGAGAACAATGAATATTTTATTAACTCCGATTATATTTACTAATGTGGGGTGAGCTGGAGGGGGGGATCGCCGATGCCTGGAACCTTTTATTCTTTAATTATTGCTATACATTTTTATATAAAAGATTGGATGTTTTAAGAAGTAATAAAGTTTATAAGAACTGATTAATTGGAAAGGGCAATGTTGATATAAAATATTATGTTATGACCCATGATGTTCGTAGTAGTCTGTTATTTATTGTGTCATTCTAGTGGGCCATTGTGTCGTGTTTGGAGTGTTAATATGGAAATGGCCATCAAACTGACATGTTGTCTCTGCTTGGTTCTGTAAGTTTATTTTGAATTGAAATTTGAGATTAAACCATGATTTACACTTTTTAAATAGAGCCAATTAAGTTCTATCGAAATGCATTTTGCTAATTTGTAGGTGATGCAATTTATTTTGGATATGACTGGGGCGAAGTGAGGTTTTCGTTTAATGATCTTTCTCGGATAGTGAGAGCCGTAAAATTTAACCAAAGTGGGAAATATGAATTAAACAGGTTCTGAGATTTGTGTCGTGGGTTAGATTTTTTGTGAGGATTTGTTGAAAACGCCGGAATTTTTTAAAGGATCAGTACGTATGCGTGTACTGTTGCTGTTGTCATTGAGAAATTGAGTTATTTTTGTGTATTGCTTAATCATGTGTATTCATTATACTATTATATTTCCTTTATCTGATCCTTGATAGATCCAGTAATGGGTATTATTACGTTAATTGGACAGGCTGCTATGAAACGGTAGTCGGTAACGGATCTTATTTTGGCAGTTGGATTGTAATTGATAAAGAATACCAAAAACAAGTATATCGGGATTAATTTTTTCATCTATCATATTTCTTGTTTTCCAGAGTTGTTTGTAATAATGGATTCCAGGCGTATGTGTTGATGGAATTTTAAACCATATAATATATAATAATAATATATATATAATATATATATATATAATAGTATATTTATATATATATATATATAAATATAATAATAGAATATATATTATATACTATATATATATATTCAGCTATAAAATTATAGTATTATAATAGTATATTATTTCTAACTAAATATATAAATATCTGATATATTATATAAACTTATATATATAATAAATATATATAATAATATAATATATTAATTATATTATATATATATATAATACTTATATATATATAATCCTAAATTATAAAATCTAGTTCTTCTAATTTGAAAAGAAATTTTGTTTTATTCAAACGATTTTTAATGCTAAATTATTATTTGATATATTAATTATAATATTTATTATATTTATATTATTATATTATATTATATTTTATATTATTTTATTATTTATTATATTTATTATATTATTATTACTTATTATTATTATTATTATTATTATAAAGCAAGCGAAAAAAAAATTGTGAAACCAAAAAATTGTTTTACTATACTTTGTAAGCACTCTAATTCGAGTCCACGAGTCCGAAAATTTTGAACTTGTACTGCTGAGAAGTCCGGGAGCATGCCGGCAGTCGGATCTCGAAAATTTTTGGTTTAATGGATCGGAGTCAAGAAAATTGTTTTAAGGGTCGACAATCGACTCAAAGAGTAGACTCGCGCCCAGCTCGAATATCCCGAATTTGGAATTCTTAAGGAGTCCCGAGTCGAAGTCCAGGACCGCCACAACAGTCGAAAAATTTATTATTACACCTCCAACAGCTGTTAAAAAATAAGCCTGAAGTAGGTGAAAAAACGTGGAACCAACTTTCCTCCGAGATCATCTAAGATATAACTAGATACGCAGATTGTAAGAGAAAAGTTAATTCAAATAGAGAGATATACAAAAATGGATAAGCTACTACCTCAATACTATATCATACATAATACTTATATCCTATACTATATATATATATACTATTACCTATCATATAATACATAACGAACATCATATATATATACACCAACCTATATCATAGCCTACTATATATACTATAATACTACTAATTATAAGTCCATCACTGTAATATATATATGCCAGTATACGCTACTCATATCATACTACGTATATATACTATATAGGATACTAGGTATATAGAACTATATCACCTAACCATATATTACTCACGTAACTCAGACCACTTAATTATACTACTACTAAATAGAATATTACTATATACGTACTATACTCGCGCTATATTATATATTACTATATATCATATATTTATACCTATTAATATAGTAATATAATAGTAATATACACTATACGTATCACTATTATTTAATAGTATATATTAACAGTAATTTCTATATTACCGTCATAATATATATTATAATAGATATAATTAATTATATTATTGTTTTTGTATAATATTGTATACACTATCTATATATATTATATAATACTACGTTATATATAACGTATATAACTTAATAATAGTCAATATTATATATACTTACCATACCCGCGTCCTTAACCAGCCTACTATATATAATAACTACTATACTATATAATTATTATTATATATATATATATATATATTCCTATTTGAAATTAAAGATCAATGAGTTTCCTGAGTTTGAAAACGACAATAACTCCTGAATGCAGCATCAAAGCAACGGATACGTATAAAAAAAACAAAGTAAATGATTTTTATTTAAGTGCAAAAATACAATAAAGGCTCACATTTACATGTCAGAGAGAGAATAGCTTCAGCTTTGGGTTCGATATATTACGAGTGAACCTCTCTTGCAGACGCAATAATCTTTACAATATAAAAAAAAAGTACGACCGCATGTCTGACAATTTAGCAGTGCAAAGTATTAAAATATTTAATCTTTGAAACCGTAGCAATCCGTTCCTGCCAAAGACAAAAAGATAGAATAGGATAGGATACAGAGATAAAAATTTGATCAGAGAACCCACTCGATGGATAGAGTTTCTGTGAAGAAAGTGAAAGTTTAGAAGTTAGGAAAAATTCTAATATATATTATTATATAATATATACATAACTATATAGTATATAATATATAATATATTAATACTCAATATATATATAATATAATAATATATATATGTATATAACATATATATATATAAGCTAGATATATATTATCAGATATATATATTATATATATTATAATTATCAAAGTTTATATGTATATATATTATACATATATTATTACTAATATATATATATAATATATATATATATATTATATATATTATTATTATATATATATAATTTTTTTTTTTAAATATATGATACTATATATAAATACTATTTATAATTATCTATATATATATATATATTATATTATACGTATAACATATATATAATATATATATATATAATTATATATATATATAATATATACTATATATATAGTATATGAAGGGTTTTTGTCGTGTGTAATTTATTTCTTAACGGGTTCGGTACCACTACTTAGACACGAATATATTTAAGAGACTGCTTAAGAAGTGAAGACTTTCTCTCGTACAAACTAACGATACCAATCCTGTTGCGTTAAAGGAATGCATCTTTTATACAACTTTGTGGCACTCATCGGCGGGCGTCCACCTATTAATTATTCATCGAACACAGAAAACCTATACCAAGTTCAATAACCTTTTCCCTATAGTGTAGAAGGTTCACTTCTTAATCTTATTTTATGTGCGGCAAGACTTCACCCCTCGCTTTATTTTTAGGAGGATTTACAACTACCTGACTTACTTTGAGGTCTACAGTGCTAAGAGAAATTTGTAGTAAATCAAAGATAAAAGGAATTGAATCAAGAAGCTTTCTATCAGGCTATATTAAATTCACAGTACATATCCTAAAAGTTGAAATAAAAAAAACCATTTAAAACATAACATGCCCAACCTATACCCATCGCTATCATTCTATCCACTCCAACCCTCAATAACTAATCTGACAGTTCTTAAGAGAAAAAAAACCTAAAATAATATAACAATAATAAAAATCATCCTAACTATATTAGATCAATAATAAAGAAACATAACAATTATTATTATTATTATTATTATTATTATTATATTATTATCATATTATTATTATATATTATTATTATTATTAATATATTATTATTATTATGATCATTATTATTATTATTACTGATAATATATATATTAATACTATATTATTATTATTATTATATTATCTATTATTATTATTATTATTATATTGATTATTAACTTACAAGTCATTGTAATTTATGCTTCTATTACAATAACTTTTTGAGTAGTACATATTCGATATTATTAAGCATTTCTTAAATGACGAGGATTAAATTTTTTCTGCAAAAATGCATTACCTCCCGATGTGAAATCAGATTTTCATCTTTGATAAAATGTAGTGGAGTTCCATCTTATAAGATCTTGGTAATTTCTCCATGCGATCGTACTTAAACTCCCACACATCATCATATAGATATAGTCTCATTTTTACATTTTGGTTACTTCTGTAAAAGGTAATGGAATGAGAATTTTGTTCTAGATATAATAATTCGTTAACAGTTTTTTAGATAATATTCTATAAGTATATACTATATATGTATGTATCATAATATATTATACTATACTAATATATATATATAATATTAGTACTAATATAATATATATTATATTATATATATATATATATATATATATATATATATATATATATATATATATATAATTTATATATATTATATATATATATATATATTATATATATTTATATAAACTTATAAATATAATATCATCTATATATATATAATATATCTATAATAAACTATATAAGTAATTATTTCATTTAAGTATATAAAATATTATATATATTTGATAAGTAATATACGCGGTTTGCATTTATATATCACTATGATAATAACACTTTTGTAGTCTATTTTAGGATCTCTAAACCCCCAACTTTCATACGTGTTAGTCTAACATTTTTATCACAGTTATTCGCTAAACCTCGCAATTCAAGAATAGAAAACGGAATGAGGTGCCTTAAGGCTTCCTCCTTGGTCAAGACCGATTGTTGTTGCAAGATGGCGCGTCCTTATACGGGGCGCTTGATTCTAACTGCTAAGGACTCCCACCTTTATTCCGTTGGTCTTTAAGGAAAGGTGTGAAAATAAGAGTAAGAACAGATTGAAACGTGTAAGTTGCTAGGGCCCGCTTGAGATTGCAGGACCAATCCTAGGCCGTGAGAACGATGCTGTTCCTAGTTAAGAAATTCCAAGTATGTAGACAGAGAGTCGCCTATCTTGAAAATATTGTGCAATGTGGTTTTCATTGTTTTATACTTGCTCGCATAGTATTGAAATTCCGATAATGTACCCTCCCTCAGGATTTGGACTTTAGGAGTTTGGTTTTATGAAAAGCCATTGCATTCTTCAAAGAACAAGTCATGAAGAATCGAATAAGAGTATTGGACATTAAAGGGAAGAGGTCCAAGTTTAAACTAAAGCTCTCCTACGAGTGTTGATTCAAAATGACTAGTGAAAAATGTTTGTCATTAGATTCTAAGTAAAGTCATCTCGTGAGAATGAAAAGTGTTTTCTTAACAAGTTTGAAACAAACAAATAGTTTGAATACAGACAGAAACTAAGGAACTCAGTTTTTGATGGAAGCATTAAGAATGTAATTTTCTTGTTTTTTCCAATCATGCAAAAAATAAAATAGAACATAGGGATGAAGTATAGTTTCTTTAAGATACTTCCAGTGTTCTGGATGTTTCCTATTTAAACTCGGATGGGATCTTTTTCAAGAAAAAGATATTTAAATGTCCTTTGCAAACTCCATAGAGTAAAAAAATTATAGTAAATTACCTGGGGTTCTCATCGATTTCAACCCTTTATAAATTTATTAATATGGTTAATATATTAAATTTTCAAACCTTTTATGCTATTTCAAAAAATCTAAAAATTCATCTCGGGTTATTATAACCTTTAGTTAATCAAGGTGATCTAAGAAAAATGTTTCTGTAAATGGTCAAACAATAGTTTTTTAAGTTATTTTTTCTTAATTTTCTCTATTCCTAGTGATGGTTAGGTTTTTACTTTTACTGGCCGAAGCTTTGGTCGTTAGCTAAATTAATTGTTAGTAGAGTTTAAGTTATTTTTTCTTAATTTCCACTATTCCTAGTAGCGATTAGTTTTTTACTTTTACTGGCCGAAGCTTTGGTCGTTAGCTAAATTAATTGTTAGTAGAGTTTGATTAAAAAACTTAAAAGAAACGAGAATATATTAAAGCTTAATTACCACGCTTTTTGGTCTTTGAACTTGAAGTTTCATTCGTATACCTTTTAGGAATTATTGAAGCTTTAAAATTCTAAACACCACATAAACGACAAAATATTACGACAATTAAACACTAGGTTTTATGTATTTTACCATTTCTAGTAGTAACATTGTTAATAAGAAAAGTAATTCTAAAAGCGTTAGTATAAGGCTATTAATATTAAAACTATTAGTATGGCAGATCAATCTTCAAAGTAGTAATCTAACTGTAAGATATGAGTATGCTTTATACCAATAGGAATCTATAAGAAATGTTAGTTGTATTTTTAATCCTAGAAAAATATTCTATCATGCATTTAAAACAAAAAAAATTAATGTTAGAAATGTTAGTATTGAAACGTGAATAAAATAAAAGTTAATATTAGAAGGTTAGTATCCACACGTTAATATGAATATGGTTAAGATAAAAATATCAATGGAAGTGTTAATAACTACCATATCAACCACTATACCTTAATTAATAGACATGCAATAAAACGAATATTAAAATTAATTTCAAAGTATTCTCTCGCTGTTGTTATTATTTTTACTCTTTTTTTAAAAGAAAATATTTTTCTTTTTTAAATGAATTTTTAATTAGAAAATTTGTGGCCCTCCCTCGAGATGATATCTCAGTGCTAGCCATAGATAAAAATAATAAATCGTAAACAGCAAAAAAAATTCAATATATCGGTAAATCGGAACAACTATTTACTAAAATTACGAAGCGAATATGATGCGAAATACCTAGTCTCCCTTTTTCCAACTCAAACCAATTGACCGACAGAAGGAAGACTGAGGATCTTCACTATAGTTCCTACTTACGTTTCCTACTCTGCTTTAATGTCATTTTCATATTTATAAGGCGAGGATAGACAACTGAAGTCTTCACTATAATATCCTTTTTAATTGTCTTTCCGCCTTGGTTCCTGCCAAGATAGCAGGTACTATGTTAAACATTTATGGTTTGTCGATAAGAATACTGCGCTATCTCACAAAACCTACATAGCATAATATACAATAGTAATCTAAATTAAGAAGTTCATATAGCTATGAAACAACTCGAATAATTACAGTTAGCGAACACGTCGAATGCAAAGCGATTTTAGTCTAAACTATCAATTAAAAAAAATCTTTCTTAAATTCTATATTATACAGATGTAACTCTATTAGTAGCTTTGGTTCCTTTCATCATTTTTCGGGACTGTTTACATCTAGGTAACACGTCCACTGCGTTGGTTAGATAAGACTGATATACTAGAGATCACTACCTCTTTACGTACGGCTTATAATCAACAGGAAAGGAACTTTCAGCATTTTTCTATGTTATGGTTGTCTTTACTTCATTCATCGCTGTATTGGCTTAATAAGGCTTATAATACTAGAGATCACCATCTCTTTACGTACGGCTCATAACCAACAAGAAAGAAACTTTTAAAGTTACCCAACATAGTCGTTGATCTAAAGTACATCATTAAAATCATACTTAAAACAAGATAAATGAACGAAATAGAATAGACTATATACTAAACTATATCCTAAACCAATAAGATAATCTCTCATGTTCACCTAAGTTTTGATTATGTTTCTCCATCTCTGAAACGCTTTCCTCAGCCATTACTCTCCTTTCACGGCTAAATTTTAAACTCTGTGAATCAAACCAACAAATGTTGCGAATAACACTTATTATCATTCCTCAAAACTTTCCGAAACATTTGATCAAAGGTGTGTGACTATTGACTAGAAGAAACTCTAAGTCAGAGAATAGGATCTAATTACTGGTCAAAACTAAAATAGATTGCAAAAAATAAAACAAAGCAAAAAATACAGTAATAGAACTGACGAGAAAGTCGTGTATCTCCCCCTTCGTACTCTAGTTTTCAACATAGGAGCACCATTTTAGTATCTTAATTCCTGGTGAAAGAGAAGTATTTTAGGAAGAGATGTTTGACAATTTCTCAAATATGATCAACTTAAAACTTAAGACTGCGTCGTTCACTTCCTCTCTTTCCACTCTACTAACTTTAGGGGCAATTTTAACATGACTTAATCCCTATTTTTTAGAAGAATTTGTTGAAAGAAATGTGGTCAAAGTCTCTCATAACTACATAAAATCAGTCAATCTATAGACTATATGTGTAGAAAAATAGTAATCCAAATTAAAGAACATGCAAATAGAAATGTAATATCTAAAATATTGCAAAAATAGGTTCTTAATCCACTAAAAGATTCTAATAGAACACTGTTGTCTGTTCCCTCTCATCGTGCTGCATCTCCCTTTGGCAAATTTGCTTTTTCGGAGGGGTACTTTTGATTTTTTCCCTCTATCTCCAATTGTTCTCACCGCTTCTCCTCAGGAGTTCGAGCCAACTTTCTTTCAAGACATAGATGATTTTATGGATGCGGCATTAAAACAAGGGTTTAGCAAAAACCAATAAGATGTATATGCTAGAGAAAAACGTCTACAGAATCCATAGAAGTCAATCAATTACAAGCTATATGTGCAATCGATTTTTAATCCAAACTAAATTATGCTTAATGAAACAAATTACAAAACAAAACTAAATACAAAGCAATTCATGTACCAGACCAATGAGATTTATCTTTTCGTAATTACTTTTACCTGGCGCTGTTTCTTCATTCTGAGGTCTTCCTTTTGGCCATTACTTTCTGGTCAACTGAAACCCTCGACACCTACCGAATCCCTTTATTCGAGCTCATACCCTTAAAACTCTCATAAGGTTCGCTGGTGGAATCAGGATGATCCAAGTGTGATTTTAGATGTCTACTCAACTATAACATCTCTGCCATTTTTTCCAACAAGAACTTTTGAAACATAAGCCTAAGTTATTTGGTAATCATTACACAAGAAAATTCTTGGTTGAGTAAAAACAATGCAAATGGATTAGTCAATGAATTGAAATAATTATGGCCAAAATAGGCTAAGACAACTTAAAAAGATTGGATTAACTCATTCAATACCAAACCTATAAACATGCGAATTACACCCCAAATTACACACATTAGTTAAGTATTATATATATATTCTTCTAAAATAAAATACTTTAATTGTACTCTATATATCCGTATACTATTTATGTCATTACAGTATACTCATCATAGATATGTTATTTGGTTACGTTCTCTTCCGTTTCCATGCTTATTAAGATTCTAATTTAAGCTACTTAGATCCCGCTATAGTATAGTATTATATATTATATAATATAGTAGCTACTCTGAACTAGTTACCCTCTTATCTCTATTACCATAAGGTAGTATATTAAAATGTAGCTATTACTCACGTCTACTCTATATACCTCTCAGGTGTATTATATATTTGGGGTGTTATACTGCTCTGTCGATTATCAATGTCTCCTCTTGTTATATGTCGACTCACTGAGCTCATAATATCTTTCAGACCTCCTTCCTAGCATAATGTTCCACGTGTCTCTCTATGTAATCTGATCTCTCTTAATCGGTTAGTCTCATGTCTTTCTTCATTATACCATCGATTCTAACAGAGTATTTTCAAGAATTCCAAAATTATTTGACGTTGATGCTGCCCTTGAAAAATTCCCGACTTTAAGGGAACAAAGTTTAAATACAGTTTTTAAAAACTCATTACTAAATACTGTGTATTAGCCATTATTTAATAATTTCACCATCTGGTGTGAGCAAATATTCATCGTTCAGAAGGTACGACGTTCGACTCATCGGCACCCCCTGTGTGGAAAATTTTAAAGACTTACTGAAAAAGGTGGCTTCTCATTCAACCTGAATCTGTGCTTTACCCTTTGATTTTCAACGAGGTATTAAAATGATTTAATTTAGTATGCAGCTAATGAACATGAAAATTTGTCTTCTTCCTTCCCCGATCTTCCAAATATTTTTTACCCTTCGCTTACAGGTCAGTTTTCTTGGAGGGGTACTTCACGCTCTTTTCCCTCAATCTCCAATTCTTACCACCGTGTGGGCTTTGGGGAAAAATTGACAGTACTGAAACTTTGATTTGACACTGATGTCTCTTTCAGATCCAAAATCCAAAACGAAATAAGAAAACTACTTTGGTATATTCCTTTCCAACTTGTGGAAATTCCTAAAGCAATCTCTCAAGACATAAAATCCTAACGGTCCATTCCCTTGTCTAAACCTATCTAAAATTACAAGTTCCTGATAAAGATTTTGGGTCACTTTACTCTATTAATGGATTTTTAGACATCAAAAACAGAATGGAAGAACCTAAAAGAAGTCGAACAAAAAATAGAGAAACACAACGAACTTAGTGACCGACTGAGTCGCTCTTTGAAGTGGTTCGAATAATTATTTAAATTACCAACCCAAAGAATGTAAATGTCATTTACTGTAAAAGACATATATTATTTATATATATATATATATAATATATATATATCATATATCATATTATATATATATATATACTTATATATAATATTATATATATATAATATATATAATATAAATATATATATTATATATATATCTATATATATATATATATATAAATAATATAATATAATATAGTATATATATATACTATATATATATATAATATAATATATATATATATTATATAATTATAATATATATATATATATATATATATATTAATATATAATATATTATATCTATAATAATATATATAATTATATATATATATATATATATTTATATATTACATAATGTTTGATTTTGACATTTGCATAAAGGCCATATTATGTGTGTAAAAAATAACGTATAAAATGTACCTAAACGAAATGGAAAAAACGTTATTATATAACCAACTTGATACATCTCTCTGCTATTTTCTCTAAATAGCCAATGTGGATCCTACGTTTCCTCTCTCTCTCTCTTCGACATTTCCTGACCAGACTGACGCCCTCGGCGCTCATCCGAAATTGGTCTGGAGATCAACTTTCTTTTCTTCCGTTCTAAAGGGAATATAAGATTAGTAGCAAAACAATAAAAATATTCACACAGGCGCATATACATCTCGTGTATATGGCTAAACGACATTCATTATGTAGAATACCCAGTTTGATGTCCATGGGGTTAGACTCGACCTAAACCAACACGCTCTTTTAAGACTTACTGTTTTGCCATGACTTTTGGGAATACATCTACTACAAATGCTTCTGGGTCCCGTTCAAGGATTTACAGGGGGTTGTATACTCTTTCAACCTTACATATTCGACGGCTTGGACTCTGGGGAGAGGACTACAGATATCCTACCTCTCAAAACCTCAAACTTGCTACTCTAATTATCGTGCTCGTATTCCGTCTTCCAAGTTCCGTGGGAACAGAGCGAGAGTATACTCTCGACTATGAATATTCTACCTCTAATTACGATGGTCATCCCTCGATGTGATGTGTGTGCCGACTCACTCATACAATTACAAGATCAATACTGTGATTAATTGGCAACCGTCTACTCTCTGCTTCATGCCATGACATTTTATGCTTCCCTCTCATGAGTATCACGATCGATCTATTCAGTCTCCGTGCATAGTCTTCTTCTATCTCCTCGTGTATATATATAATATATATGTTATATGATATATATATATATAATATTTATTATAATATTATATATATATACTATAAATTATATATATATTTATATTATATTATATTATGATAGTATTATATATATTATATAATATATAATATATATATATATATATATATAATATATTTAATATATATTATTATAGCGTGCTCTGAGTTTTAAAAACCTTTCATGTCGGTCATTTTCCTTATCTTAATTTAATAAACAACCGGCAATTTTTAACTTTATACAGATTTACGTGGGTAGGGTACTGTATCCTTTCCTCTCTCCGTAAATAAGTTCAAAAGGAGCCGAGGATAATCTCATGTTTCTTCAACTCAAATAAACCAGAATTCATGATTGAAAACTTTTCTATTTCTTTGATTATTAATCTCGAGGACTTGGCCTAAGACACTAAAAAGAAATCTTGGAGGTCTGATTCCTCTCCCTAAAAGTTTTAAGGAATGTACTTGCTATGTATGAGAAGTTGCTAAATAGACATACTCTAAAGAATAATAGGAACATCTAACTTAACCTCTATTGAGACGCTAACTTTTAATTACTACCTCAGGCTATTATACACTGTATGCATATAAACGTTGAAAATATGTTCATACGTATATAGTATACTATATATCTTGTATATATATATATATATATATATATATATATATATTATATATATCTATATACTTATATATATATTATAATATATATAGAATTTGGACGGGACCCAGAATCCCACACTTTTAAGGAATGAGGGTTACCAGAACTTAAAGACACCATACGAAAAAAGGGGGCAACCTCTCCACGCATCAGTGGTTTTGAGTACTTATTACACATATATAATATATATCGATACTCATCTCGGACGCTCGTGCTATCACATCATCTGTATAGTTACCGGATCATCTGCCGAGTAGAAGTTTGACATAGATACATAATGCGATATATTTCGTAGGCATATAGCACTATTATTATTATATTAGTAGCTACTGCCATGACTGCCAATTCTACTGTTCGGTCGTCTTATCGCTTTGCATCCTTAGGATATTACTTAATTAGTACATTATAGTATGCATATAATATTTATTTTAGTGTCTTTACCCTATATTCTCGCCTTCCTTACATCTCACCTTACATCTTTCCCTCCCCGCCCTTCTCCTTCTGCCTGGTCCTCTCTTCGGACTTTGGCAAACGAGTGAAGGGAACCGAAGGTGTCTTCCTCTCTCATACAGTGATAATGCAACGGTCCCGAAACCTCCATGAATCTCAAATGGATTCCTCTCCTGCCTGAGGTTGATTAAAGGTTCTCATCACTTGCATTTGACCGAAACAATCTTCCCAAGACTCATCTAAAATACGTAGCGGGATCTTGACGAGAGTATCGCCCATAACAGATTATCTGGAGCTGAAACAGGTTTTTAAACTGATGTTTCATACTAAGTTATATTCGGTCCCAACTAAGCACATTCCATACCTACTTATTGGTTATCTCGTGAATCAAGAAACTTCGACGTACTGTTAATCGGTCGGATAACTTGAAGTAGAGTTCGACTTGTCTATATTCCGATAATTTCTTGCATTTAAACCCTTCAATCTGTATTGGGAAGGTCTCATAAGCTACCGGTCCTCTCCTCTTTCCAATTGCTCTAACGTAGCACGCGGATATGAGCGTATACCTCGCGGTTTCGATCCTCCTCTGACGTCGTCTCTCCTTTTTAAAAAGCACTCTGATGTTATGTGTACCAGCATATTTGTCCTCCTCTTCCTGACTACATTTCTCAAACTCCATCTAGATCTTCGCTACCTAGAGATAACCGGAGCATGCCACCGCCGAAGCATTACAAGTTCGGTCTCTTCTTTACTCCTGTTCTTCTCGTTGGCCAGACTGAACCTCTCTATGCGAATGCGTCCGAATCCTTCAAATTGCTTCGCTAGGAGATTATCCTCCTTTACATTGTTTGTTCGTGGCCGAACTAAAGCTGGAGGGGAAATAGTGATAGCTTGTATCTCCTCCTCATTTTTGGACTTCTGTTCTTTCTCCTCCGCTGGCACACATTTCAGAACCAATTTTGGCGCTTCTAAATCTCCTTTCTCCTCCGCTGGCACACTTTTCAGAACCAATTTTTTCGCTTCTGCTGCTTCTTTCTCCTCCACTGGTACACTTTTCAGAACCAATTTTTGAGCTTCTGCTGCTTCTTTCTCCTCCGCTGGTACACTTTTCAGAACCAATTTTGGCGCTCTGCTGCTTCACCTACGGCTTTCATCTCTGTTCTTTCGTCCATTATGGCTAACACAGAAACTTCATCCATATCCTCTTGATCTTCTTCAACTAAATTTGATGGAGATAAGATTTCTCTCTCTAAACCGATAATTCTTTCTATCAAAACTCCGGCATCTAACTCTGGGTCGAAATTTCTCAGGATTGCAGCTCGTAATAAAGAACCGTTTTCTTTTGAATCAATATGATCTAACACTTTGGTTATAATCCTGTAATTTATTTTCTTGCTTTCAAAAAGACATCCTAATGGTTCATTTTCAGCTTTTCTCTGATAATTGTCCATCAAACGTTTAACTTCTCTTATAAACGTAGGGAATAGAATATTTCTGGCACCTTTGTAAGCAATAAATCTCATCATCGCTTCTATGGGAGATTCACCAGTTGAAAGAATACTTCTGTTATCCATAGGAACTTCTATTATTTGAAATGGTTTTACGATTAAACAAGGTCTCTTCGCCTCGTTTTTACAATCAAATTGTATTTTGTTCTGAGTCTTATCTTTTTCCTTTGTGCTTTTTCCAAGGGTTGAAACATCAGGGGAATCTCGACCTCCCCCTGAGCAAGATGCTCCCTCTTCACTCTCTCCTTTTCTCTCACCTCTCTCTTTTATCTCAACCACTTTTTCTTCATTTCCCATCTCATCTTCCTTCTTCCCTTTTTCTACCTCGCCTATTTCTTTCATCTTTTCCTTATCCGATTGGACAGGCGTGTCTGTCTCCCTCTCTTCGGGCTTTGACACGACCGCCTTCCGATTTTGTAGAAGAGATTTATCCGCGACTGATGCGGGGATCTCTAACAGGGCTGTCTTTCCTTCCTGGGAAATGCACTCGTTCGCTGCTTGAGCTGGGGTGTCTGACAGGTCGACCTGTAATTTGCTTTCTGCCATCCTACCTTCCTAATGGGTTTCAATGGCTTGCTAGTGGAAAATGAAAAGTGAAGTGATATAAGTAGTGTTAGTGGGGATACGGCAATTAGGGAAATGAGAAAAATGGTTTTGATATTGGATTTATATAAAATGATCTCCAAATACTTAAACTATATAAACAAGCAAAAATAAGGATTTATGAGGTTAATTGCCTATAATGAATTATACTGGCAACAATAAAAATTACTCAATTAATTTTTACAACAAAAAAAAAAATGCTCAGTTTCAATTAAAATGACAAAACTCAGTTTCAATTAAAATGACAAAATTCAGTTTCAATTAAAATGACAAAATGCTCAGTTTTAAATAAAATGACAAAATGCTCAGTTTTAACTTAATTACCCAGTTAAATTTTAATTAATTACTCTGTTAATTAATTACTTAATTAAAGAAACTTTTAATTACTCAATTAAATTTTACTGATAAAAAGTTTCTCAGCTGGGTTTCTCGATCAAAATTAAAACTTTCTGAGATTCAGTACAATTATGATTGCTTATCAATTAAAATTCTTTTTAGAATTACTTTCATTTTTTATATTTATAATTATATTTAATTATGATTTTTTATCGATTAAAATCTCTAATGAAAACTATAATTATAAATGTGAAGGCAATACTATCTTTAAATTATTTTATTATGCAAAACAATTTTTCTCTAAAAAAAAAAGAATAAAGATTCTAGTAGATAGAGAAAAAAAATTACATTCCTTTCTATTCTTTCTTATTCCTTCCTTTTCAAGGACATTAACGAACAGTAAACAAAATTTTATCGTTCATTCCTATGCACGAAACTATTCGTCCTTCATGAACTTGGCCATCAAGTGAGCGAAACAAAGTGGCTATGTTAGTGAGTCACCATCCGAACTCTCATGCGTGTACGCTTGTAGACTCACGAATCGTGTACGCTTATGCGTATATTATATATATATATATATATATATATATATATATATATATATATATATATATATATATATATATATATATATATATATATATATATATATATATATATATATATATATAAGATTATCAAGAAAAAATAGTGAAATTACTATAAAAAAAAAAAAATTATATGCCAATAATTAAAATGTTAAATTGGTTAGGATTTTAATAACTACTTAATTGGATTTTTAAAACAATATTCGAATATACATTTATACATTTTTTGTATATATATATATATATATATATATATATATATATATATATATATATATATATATATATATATATGAAAATATAAATGCTACCTGCAGTTTGCCTCCCCAGAATTCGGGGGAAGGTTCTCCTCACTCGAGGCTCCTCCCTCTTTACCTGTTGTTGGCACTGCGTGTATGGCTCCCTCGCAGTCGTTTCTGCAATCATAGTTGTATGTCTGTCTGGTGCTTCTGTGTGTTGCCTGAGAGAATCTCGTTTGGGGTTTTCTCCGTTCTTCTACTTCCTCTGTTGGCTACATAAACAAACCTGCTTCCTTGTACGTACAATGCAATGCATTGCAGCATATATATATATATGTATATATATATAGATAAATATTATTTTATATATATATATATATATATATATATATATATATATATATATATATATATATATATATATATATATATATATATATATATATATATATATATATTGGCACATGCAATAAAAATGAAAGAGTTTCAAGAGAAAAAAATGTTATATAAAATCTTAACGGTTATTTTTCTTTCCTCCTCTTTTTTTATTCTCTACATACAACACGAACAAACGAATAACTAACTTTTCTTACTCATATATTCTTTTCTTGAACATACGGGTTATTATTTGTTTGGAGGAGTATTCAAGGTCGTAATAATTATTATTAAACAATTAATTTATTTTATAATGAATTATTTTACTAATTAATTAAAAAAAATTTTTAATGGTATTTTGACTTATGTAATTTCCTTTTAATTTTGAAAGTGCGTTCATTAATTTTGTGAGAACTTAGCCTCTTTCATTCCTGCTGGCTGCACGGAATCCTGTTTCCGAGGTTTCTCTTTGACTGTTGACTGTTGAAGGATTCTGTTTAGCGCTGGTATGAGTGAGGGCGCTGATTTTCTTCTTCGGGTTTGTTCTTAGGAGTTAGTTAATTTATTGTTTTCATTCATGTTATGATTTTAGTACTTGTTTACAAGCCTATAGGTTGCAACTTTGATTACCCTTTTAAAATACATTTATCACCTTTTTAATTACCTCTTAATCGAGACTGTAACTAATTATTATTCTTTCTATCTATCTGACTGCGACTTTTCTGTAACACCTTGTGACTGATCAGAAGATTTTTCTGGTTCGGCTTATTCCTATTCTTGCAAGGGTACGACAATTTGAAGGGAATTTTGTGTGTGTATTTACTTCTTTAGGTTCTGTACCACTACTTAGACGAATATATTTAAACTGCTTAAGAATGAAGACTCTTTCTTACACTGACGATACCAATCTGTTGCGCTAAAGGGAATGCATCTTTTAACAACTTTGGTGGGACTCATCGGCGGGCGTGGCCGCTATTAGATTATTCATCGACACAGAAAACCTATTACAAGTTCATTACCTTTTTTCCCTTATTGTAGTAGAAGGTTTTCACTTCTTAATTCTTATTTTATGTGGGAAGACTTTCACTCCCTAGCTTTATTTTCTTAGGAGGATTTACAACTCCTGACTTTACTTTTGTGTTACAGTCTCAGAGAATTTGGTAATCAAAGATAAAAGGATTGAATCAAGAAGCATTTCTATCAGGCTATATTAAAATTCACAGTACATATCTTAGACATAGAAATAAAATAAACAATTTAACATAACATCCCAACCATAATACCCATCGCTATCATTCTATCCACTCCAACCCTCAATAACTAATCTGACAGTTCTTAAGAGAAAAAAAACCTAGAAAAAATAATATAACAATAATAAAAATCATCCTAACTATATTAGATCAATAATAAAGAAACATAACAATTATTATTATATATTACATACATACATATTTTCTCACTTGTTAATATTATTATTATTATTATTATTATTATTATTATTATAATAAATTATTATTATTATTATTATTATTATTATTATTATTATTATTATTATTATTATTATTATTATTATTATTATTATTATTATTATTATTATTATTACAAGTCATTGTTAATTTATTGCTTCTTATTACAATAATTTTTTTATTAGTTACATAATTTTATTTCATTATTAACATTTTTAAATGACGTGGATTAAATTTTTCTGCAAAATGCATTAATTCCTGATGTGAAATCAGATTATCTTTGATAAAATGTAGGAGTTCCATCTTATAAGATCTTGGTACTTCTCCATGATCGTACTTAAACTCCCACACATCATCATATAGATATAGTCTCATTTTTTTACATTTTGGTTACTTGTAAAAGGTAATGGAATGAGAATTTTGCACATCAGAAAAACTACAATTAAGTTTTTTAGATAAACATATAAGTTATATATATATATATATATATATATATATATATATATATATATATATATATATATATATATATATATATATATATATATATATATATATATATATATAATATATTATATATATAAAAGAATATATATAAATATATATATATATATATATATATATATATATATATATATATATATATATATATATATATATATATATATACATATTATTATTATTACATACATATACATACATAGTTATTAGTTACATACATATATATATATATATATATATATACATATATACACTACATATACATATATATATATATATAGTGAAATATATATAGCAGAGCAGCATATATATATAAAAATATATATATATATATATATATATATATATATATATATATATATATATATATTATATATATTTGATAAATAATATACGCGGTTTGCATTTATATATCACTATGATAATAACACTTTTGTAGTCTATTTTAGGATCTCTAAACCCCCAACTTTCATACGTGTGTTAGTCTAACATTTTATCACAGTTATTCACAAACCTCGCAATTCAAGAATAGAAACGGAACAGGCCTTGCTTCCTCCTGGTCAAGACCGATTGTTGTTAGTAAGAGGGCGCGTCCTTATAGTGGGGCGCTGCTTGATTCTCATCCATGACTCCCACCTTATTCCGTTGGTCTTAAGGAAAGGTGTGAAAATAAGAGTAAGAACAGATTGAAAACGTAGTTAAGTTAGGCCCGCTTGAGATTGCAGTGGACCAATCCTAGGGGTCGTGAGAACGATGCTGTTCAGTTAAGAAATTCCAAGTATGTAGACAGAGAGTCGCCTAACTTGAAAATATTGTGCAATGGTTTTCATTGTTTCATACTTCGCTCTGCATAGTATTGGAAATTCCGATATATATATATATATATATATATATATATATATATATATATATATATATATATATATATATATATATATATATATATATATATATTGTTTTTGAGAGATTGAAAGTTAAAGAATGTGGATTTATATATTGTAATGAACTAAGAATAAACTACACAAAGACACACACACACACACACACACACACACACACACACACACACACACACACACACAGACACACACACATATATATATATATATATATATATATATATATATATATATATATATATATATATATATATATATATATACATTAGTTTAATCTATATAACAGTTTCATGCTGCATCATCTATTCAAGATTGTTTTGATTGGAAAAAATGGAAGGCTAGTTCACTAGCTGTATCTTGTGACATTGAAAGTAATGAATATTGAAATCACTCAAGTAATGATTTCGCAGAAATTTAAAATTTAGATTGTCAAAGATATTTAAAACAGCTAATTTATGGGATTATGAGATAGATAAACGATACAGATCAATTTGGCCGTAAATTGGCAAGAAATCCTAAGATACAATGTCAAAAATTCGAAAAACTATAAATTAGTACCAAAGGAATATAAAACATTGTTGTTGGCATCACCACAAAACCCGCCATTGGATGAAACTTTAGGGTACAGACAACGAGAGAGTAAAGAGTTTAGTTTGGACGCGGAGTACTCAAGCATTTAAGTTTCTACTAGGAATGAGAAGTGTGGTTTAGTGAATGAGAGGTGTGCTTGACACAGTAGAAATGCCGTTAATGTTGTAGACAATAATAAAAAAAACAATATAGTGTTCCTGAACAGATTCAAAATTAGGTGGAGGTAAATACTTTATCACTCTAGGTCGTAAACTTCCAATTTTAAAACTGTTTTTAATCTCACGCACGGTTGATCTGCACATGTAAACTTATAATGAAGATCTTTCTATGAAAATTTTGCTATTGTTATATACTTAAAAAAAAAAAAACAATTGTTAAAACAATAAACAAAAATATTGATGTCATTGAATAATAATAATAATAATAATAATAATAATAATAATAATAATAATAATAATAATAATAATAATAATAATAATAATAATAATAATAATAATAATTAAATGGAATAAAGGAATGGAATAACAACAACGTAATGGAATGGAATGGAATGGACGGACAATAATGGAATGGAATGGAATAATGGAATAATGGAATAATGGAATGGAATAATGGAATGGAATAATGGAATGGAATGGAATGGAATAATGGAATAATGGAATGGAATGGAATGGAATGGAATGGAATAATGAATGGAATGGAATGGAATGGAATGGATGGAATGGAATGGAATGGAATGGAATGGAATGGAATGAATGGAATGGAATGGAATGGAATGGAATGGAATGGAATAATGGAATGGAATAATGGAATAATGGAATGGAATGGAATAATGGAATGGAATGGAATGGAATGGAATAATGGAATGGAATGGAATGGAATGGAATAATGGAATGGAATGGAATGGAATGGAATGGAATGGAATGGAATGGAATGGAATGGAATGGAATGGAATGGAATGGAATGGAATGAACGAAACAAATGGAATGGAATTGAAATGGAATGGAATGGAATGGATTGGAATGGAATGGAATGGAATGGAATGGAATGGAATGGAATGGAATGGAATGGAATGGAATGGAATGGAATGGAATGGAATGGAATGGAATGGAATGGAATGGAATGGAATGGAATGGAATGGAATGGAATGGAATGGAATGGAATAATGGAATGAATGGAATGGAATGGAATGGAATGGAATGGAATGGAATGGAATGGAATGGAATGGAATGGAATGGAATGGAATGGAATGGAATGGAATGGAATGGAATGGAATGGAATGGAATGGAATGGAATGGAATGGAATGGAATAATGGAATGGAATGGAATGGAATGGAATGGAATGGAATGGAATGGAATGGAATGGAATGGAATGGAATGGAATGGAATGGAATGGAATGGAATGGAATGGAATGGAATGGAATGGAATGGAATGGAATGGAATGGAATGGAATCAACGGAATCCGAACAATAACAATAACAATAATGTAACAATAACAATAACAATAATAATAATAACAAAAATAATAATAATAATAATAATAATAACACCACAATAACAATAATAATAATAACAATAATAATAATAATAACAATAATAATAATAATAATAATAATATTAATAATAATAATAATAATAATAATAATAATAATAATAATAATAATAATAATAATAATAATAATAATAATAATAATAATAATAATAATAATAATAATAATAATTATGGACAATAGCCGATTTTGTCGTTGAATTAATATTTTGGACCAAAAAATTATTTATTAAACACACAACTTGGAATTTACGGAGCCAACTGAAGGGATTTAGTACCGGGGCCCTTAAATTTGGCTTGCCAAGCTGCTTGTTCTTGATATTGGGGTTACGTGACCACATTTGCTTGTTCTTTATATTGGGGTTATTTGACCCTAGTTTCTGGTTCTTTATATTGAGGCCACCTGACCCCAGTGCTTGTTCCTTATATTTTCAGTTTCTTGTTTTTTTATATTGGGGTCTCGTGACCCTAGTTGCTTGTTCTTTATATTGGGGTCACGTTACCCCAGTTGCTTGTTCTTCATATTGGGGTTAGGTGACCCCAGTTGCTGGTTCTTTATATTGGGGTTACGTGACCCCAGCTGCTTGTTCTTTATATTGTCAGTTTCTTGTTCTTTACATTGGAGTCACTTGACCCAATTGTTTTTTTTCTTTTTATAATGGGTCCACATCACCGCTTTTTTTTTTTTTTTATAATGGGGCCCACTCAACCCATTTGTTTTTTTTATTTTTATATTGAGGTCACGTGAACCCAGTTACTTGCTTTACATATTGTCAGTTTCTTTTTCTTTACATTGTTATCACGTGACACTAGTTGCTTGTTCTTAATGCAGTTGCCAGATACATTGGGAAATATATATATATATATATATATATATATATATATATATATATATATATATATATATATATATATATATATATATATATATATATATATATATATATATATATATATATATATATATATATATATATATATATATATATAATTTTTTATTTTAAATTTGAATTTAATGAGTATCTTATTATCTTATATTTTGATTTATTTTTTTGTTCTTTATATTGGGGTTACGTGACCCCATTTGCTTGTTCTTCATATTGGGGTTATTTGACCCTAGTTTCTGGTTCTTTATATTGAGGCCACCTGACCCCAGTGCTTGTTCCTTATATTTTCAGTTTCTTGTTTTTTTATATTGGGGTCTCGTGACCCTAGTTGCTTGTTCTTTATATTGGGGTCACGTTACCCCAGTTGCTTGTTCTTCATATTGGGGTTAGGTGACCCCAGTTGCTGGTTCTTTATATTGGGGTTACGTGACCCCAGCTGCTTGTTCTTTATATTGTAAGTTTCTTGTTCTTTACATTGGAGTCACTTCACCCCATTTTTTTTCTTTATAATGGGTTCGCGTTACCCCAGTTGCTTGTTCTTTATAATGGGGTCACGTAACCCCAGTTGCTTTTTCTTTATATTGAGGTCACGTGAACCCAGTTACTTGCTTTACATATTGTCAGTTTCTTTTTCTTTACATTGTTATCACGTGACACTAGTTGCTTGTTCTTAATGCAGTTGCCAGATACATTGGGAAATATATATATATATATATATATATATATATATATATATATATATATATATATATATATATATATATATATATATATATATATATATATATATATATATATATATATATATATATATATATATATATATATAATTTTTATAAGTGGGCACTGCTAACTCGAAGGATTTAGTACTTTTCGGGTCTTTAAATTTGGCTTCTGCTGTTGCTTGTTCTTGATATTGGGGTTACGTGACCCCATTTGCTTGTTCTTCATATTGGGGTTATTTGACCCTAGTTTCTGGTTCTTTATATTGAGGCCACCTGACCCCAGTGCTTGTTCCTTATATTTTCAGTTTCTTGTTTTTTTTATATTGGGGTCTCGTGACCCTAGTTGCTTGTTCTTTATATTGGGGTCACGTTACCCCAGTTGCTTGTTCTTCATATTGGGGTTAGGTGACCCCAGTTGCTGGTTCTTTATATTGGGGTTACGTGACCCCAGCTGCTTGTTCTTTATATTGTAAGTTTCTTGTTCTTTACATTGGAGTCACTTCACCCCATTTTTTTTCTTTATAATGGGTTCGCGTTACCCCAGTTGCTTGTTCTTTATAATGGGGTCACGTAACCCCAGTTGCTTTTTCTTTATATTGAGGTCACGTGAACCCAGTTACTTGCTTTACATATTGTCAGTTTCTTTTTCTTTACATTGTTATCACGTGACACTAGTTGCTTGTTCTTAATGCAGTTGCCAGATACATTGGGAAATATATATATATATATATATATATATATATATATATATATATATATATATATATATATATATATATATATATATATATATATATATATATATATATATATATATATATATAATTTTTATAAGTGGGCACTGCTAACTCGAAGGATTTAGTACTTTCGGGTCTTTAAATTTGGCTTCTGCTGTTGCTTGTTCTTGATATTAGGGTTACGTGACCCCATTTGCTTGTTCTTCATATTGGGGTTATTTGACCCTAGTTTCTGGTTCTTTATATTGAGGCCACCTGACCCCAGTGCTTGTTCCTTATATTTTCAGTTTCTTGTTTTTTTATATTGGGGTCTCGTGACCCTAGTTGCTTGTTCTTTATATTGGGGTCACGTTACCCCAGTTGCTCTTTCTTCATATTGGGGTTAGGTGACCCCAGTTGCTGGTTCTTTATATTGGGGTTACGTGACCCCAGCTGCTTGTTCTTTATATTGTCAGTTTCTTGTTCTTTACATTGGAGTCACTTGACCCATTGTTTTTTCTTTATAATGGGTTCACGTTACCCCAGTTGCTTGTTCTTTATAATAGGGTCACGTAACCCCAGTTGCTTTTTCTTTATATTTGGATCATTTGAACCCAGTTACTTGCTTTACATATTGTCAGTTTTTTTTCTTAACATTGTTATCACGTGACACTTGTTGCTTGTTCTTAATGCAGTTGCCAGATATATAGGAAAATATATATATATATATATATATATATATATATATATATATATATATATATATATATATATATATATATATATATATATATATATATATATATATATATATATATATATATATAATTTTTTATAAGTGGGCACTAACTCTTAAATATTTAGTATTTTTTTTGTTTTTAAATTTATTTCTGTGTTGTTGTTTTAATTTTAAGCGTGGACCCCATTTGTTTTTGTTGTTAATATTGCTTTACCCTGGTTGCTGGTTGATTATATTGAGGCCACCTTGACCCCAGTGCTTTGTTCTTTATTTTTTCATTTTCTTGTTTTTTATATTGGGGTCTCGTGACCCTAGTTGTCTGTTTTCTATATTGGGGTCACGTTACCCCAGTTGCTTGTTCTTTATATTGGGGTTAGGTGACCCCAGTTGCTGGTTCTTTATATTGGGTCAAGTGACCCCAGCTGCTTGTTCTTTATATTGTCAGTTTCTTGTTCTTAACATTGGGGTCACTTGACCCCATTGTTTGTTCTTTATAATGGGGTCACGTAACCCCAGTTGCTTGTTCTTTATAATGGGGTCACGTAACCCCAGTTGCTTTTTCTTTATATTGGGTTCACGTGAACCCTGTAACTCTCTTGCTTTATATATTGTCAGTTTCTTTTTCTTAACATTATCACGTGACACTTGTTGCTTGTCTTAATGCAGTTGCCAGATACATTGGGAAATATATATATATACATTCAAGTATATATATATATTTATATATATATATATATATATATATACATATATATATATATATATATATATATATATATATATATATATATATATATATATATATATATATATATATATATATATATATATATATATTTAGTTGGTTTTTTTTTTGTGGATAAAAACAACATATAAATTTGGTGCTCCTTGGCTTCCCTGTAGTGGGACAAAAAATCATTTTGCATTTACTCAATGTCTAGGGGGCCCAACTTTAGTTTTTTTAAAAGGGTTTTGACATCGTTTTTTACTATTTTTAAGTTATGAATTTTATATGCTTTGTTCTTCAAAATTTGGTTTTAATACTAATTGAGAGCTATTTCTGTCTCATTTCAGATCCAGACTATTCGACGTTTGAGATAAGTCCTGTGGGTGCAGTGTTTATTACTATTATTGCAAGACGTATCATGGCATGTGCAACAAGGCATAAAGACAGGCATGCAATATTCGGTTATCCACAACCACTTGTCGAAAATCAGCTACCACTGGCTGAGGATGTTTTTAGAGCCTACAAGTTCCATCAAGTAGTCAACAAAGATGCCAGTGTTACTCATCTAGCAAAGTTAGTGGCAACAGAAGTTAAAGGCATATACAATAAAGCAGGCATTCCAACAATAGAATTTGAAAGTGTTATAGTGAAAGTGAAGAGACTAATAGTGAATGTCAATGATTTGATGAAATATTCAAGAAATAAACAATCTTCTCTAACATATCAAGATAAAATAAAATCATTTTCTCGTCTCTTCGACATTAGCGCGTGCAAGTGTGTTCATAATGGTATAGTTGAACGTAATCAATGTCAATGTCCCAATGAAAAGAAAATCCCTGTATTGGAATGGCAATTTTGGCTTGATCAAAACACTTCAAGACGCATGATAATAGGAAAGGTGGACAAGGAAAGAACAGAGAAAAACATGAAACTTCAGGAAAGGAAAAGGAAACGGTTGACATTTGAAAGTAAGATGAGACACAAAGATACGCAAAAATGTGTAAGTTCAGTTGAATTATCAGGCAGTGAGAGTGATGTGCTAGAAGAATCATTTTCCTTAGAATCAGAAGAAATGGAAGAATGTCACCCTCAAAATAGAAACCAGTATCCTGAGTTGTGTAAAGCATTAGAGAGGACAAATGTGAGCAATAGAGATGCATGTCTCATAGTTAATGCTGCCCTCAAGGACCTCGGACTTCTGTCACCAAAAAACGTTGTTGATCCAAGTAAGTTACAACGCCAAAGAAAATACTGGAGAGACAAACAGTCAGAGGAGCATTTGCTGCAACACAGAGGTATGGTCTGCATTGGTTTCGATGGAAAAATAGATGAAACACTTGTCGATACTGGAGGTGTGCGTAGAAAAGTTAGAGAAGAACATTACGTGCTAGTGTCATTTCCAGATGCATGTTACATCGATCACGTTAGTCCTAACTCAGGAAGATCTCGAGATGTATTTAATGAAATTCTGGGTATTATTGAACGAACAAGATCTACAGAGACTTTAAGAGCAGTGATTTGCGATGGAACTCCTGTGAATACGGGTAACAAGAATGGAATAATCACACTGTTGGAGTTACATCTTAAAAGACCACTTCAATGGCTCATATGCATGTTGCATTTTAATGAACTGCCACTCAGGAAGTTATTTAGTGTTGTTGATGGGAAGACAACTGGCCCATCGTCACATGAAGGACCTATAACCAAACTGCTCTCATTTGATCCTCAGACCAAACCCATCATTAATTTTCAACCAATTCCAGGCTCTGTAGTTGATGTTCCTGAAACAGTTACGAAAGATCTAAGTTCTGACCAGCTGTATTTACTAAAAATCTGTTTATTAATTCAGCAAGGGGTACAAAATGCAGATCATAATAATATGCGGTATTTGAAAACTGCACAGCCGGGTGCCTTAAGCCATGCAAGGTGGCTAACTAAAGCTAACAGACTGCTTCGATTGTACGTTTCAACAGAATCCGCATCTGATGATCTGAGGCGTTTGGTACGATTCGTACTGAACTTCTATGCCCCCATATGGTTCTATATCCGCTCCCATCCCTTCTGTCAAGATGGTGCAAAGAATTTTCACTTTATGGTATCACAGTATCAAAAACTTTCTCCTGAGGATCAGAACATCATTTCTCCAGTGCTCCTAAACAACTCCTATTTTTGTCATCCAGAAAACTTGTTGCTAGCTGGTGTTGCAGATGAACGGGAAACAATAAGAAGATTTTCATGTCAACAAATTCTTCAAGCAAGAAAGAAAATTTCCTCCACCAATGTGCAAGTTCGCTGCTTTGATAAAAGGCAGCTAAACGTCAATCTCAACGCCACTTCCTACATGGAACTGATAGACTGGGGGAGTACTCCTATCACCCCCCCACCTCTTCTTGATGATATTAGTGATGATATTTTGGTTAGTAATCAACAAATTCTCCTACCAAAGTATCCGTGTCATTCGGTCGATGTTGAAAGAAATGTCAAAGATGTTTCCGCTGTTTCTAGTAGGGTCGTTGGTCATACTTCTCGACATGGTGCAATACTACAAACCAAACATTCTCGAATCGAAATACCTTCAGTACAGACAAAATCTGATTTTCTATGAGATTTTGTACTATGCAGGTTGTTTAGCATGTAAGAATGTAAGGATATTTAAGCTATACTGTATATCTGGCTATATATATATTTTTGTTTTTAAATAAAAAGATTCAAGGTAAAGTTGGGGTATGAAAACAAATCTTGAAGAACTTACTTTTAACACATTTCAGTTTGTATCTGAAGTGAGCACCAAAATAAAGTTGTTTCAAATCTGCACTACAACTTTTGTATGTTTTCAACCCAGGCTAATATATATATATATATATATATCCCAAACTCAATTTCTTTTTCATTTTGGAGAGGAGTACTTTTCGGGTCTTTAAATTTGGCTTCTGCTGTTGCTTGTTCTTGATATTGGGGTTACGTGACCCCATTTGCTTGTTCTTCATATTGGGGTTATTTGACCCTAGTTTCTGGTTCTTTATATTGAGGCCACCTGACCCCAGTGCTTGTTCCTTATATTTTCAGTTTCTTGTTTTTTTATATTGGGGTCTCGTGACCCTAGTTGCTTGTTCTTTATATTGGGGTCACGTTACCCCAGTTGCTTGTTCTTCATATTGGGGTTAGTTGACCCCAGTTGCTGGTTCTTTATACTGGGTCGTGACCCCAGCTGCTTGTTCTTTATATTGTCAGTTTCTTGTTCTTTACATTGGAGTCACTTGACCCCATTGTTTTTTCTTTATAATGGGTTCACGTAACCCCAGTTGCTTGTTCTTTATAATGGGGTCACGTAACCCCAGTTGCTTTTTCTTTATATTGAGGTCACGTGAACCCAGTTACTTGCTTTACATATTGTCAGTTTCTTTTTCTTTACATTGTTATCACGTGACACTAGTTGCTTGTTCTTAATGCAGTTGCCAGATACATTGGGAAATATATATATATATATATATATATATATATATATATATATATATATATATATATATATATATATATATATATATATATATATATATATATATATATATATATATATATATATATATATATATATATATATAATTTTATATATATTAACTCGAAGGATTTAGTACTTTTCGGGTCTTTAAATTTGGCTTCTGCTGTTGTTGTTCTTGATATTGGGGTTACGTGACCCCATTTGCTTGTTCTTCATATTGGGGTTATTTGACCCTAGTTTCTGGTTCTTTATATTGAGGCCACCTGACCCCAGTGCTTGTTCCTTATATTTTCAGTTTCTTGTTTTTTTATATTGGGGTCTCGTGACCCTAGTTGCTTGTTCTTTATATTGGGGTCACGTTACCCCAGTTGCTTGTTCTTCATATTGGGGTTAGGTGACCCCAGTTGCTGGTTCTTTATATTGGGGTTACGTGACCCCAGCTGCTTGTTCTTTATATTGTAAGTTTCTTGTTCTTTACATTGGAGTCACTTCACCCCATTTTTTTTCTTTATAATGGGTTCGCGTTACCCCAGTTGCTTGTTCTTTATAATGGGGTCACGTAACCCCAGTTGCTTTTTCTTTATATTGAGGTCACGTGAACCCAGTTACTTGCTTTACATATTGTCAGTTTCTTTTTCTTAACATTGTTATCACGTGACACTTGTTGCTTGTTTTTAATGCATTGTCAGATACATTGAGAAAGAGAGAGATATATATATATATATATATATATATATATATATATATATATATATATATATATATATATATATATACATACACATATACATATATACATACATACACATACATATATACATGCATACATACATACACATACATACATACACATACATATGAGTTACATATTATTGGCTATTACATACATATTCAGTGAGCATACATAGATTTTTATAAATATATATATATATATATATATATATATATATATATATATATTTAGCTGGTTTAGTAGAGTGCGGATTAACTCGAACATGGTCAGCGAGGTTCCTGTCTTCCTCGGTAGGGGGGACAAGATCATTTTGCATTTACTCAATGTCTAGGGGGCCCAACTTTAGTTTTTTTAAAAGGGTTTTGACATCGTTTTTTACTATTTTTAAGTTATGAATTTTATATGCTTTGTTCTTCAAAATTTGGTTTTAATACTAATTGAGAGCTATTTCTGTCTCATTTCAGATCCAGACTATTCGACGTTTGAGATAAGTCCTGTGGGTGCAGTGTTTATTACTATTATTGCAAGACGTATCATGGCATGTGCAACAAGGCATAAAGACAGGCATGCAATATTCGGTTATCCACAACCACTTGTCGAAAATCAGCTACCACTGGCTGAGGATGTTTTTAGAGCCTACAAGTTCCATCAAGTAGTCAACAAAGATGCCAGTGTTACTCATCTAGCAAAGTTAGTGGCAACAGAAGTTAAAGGCATATACAATAAAGCAGGCATTCCAACAATAGAATTTGAAAGTGTTATAGTGAAAGTGAAGAGACTAATAGTGAATGTCAATGATTTGATGAAATATTCAAGAAATAAACAATCTTCTCTAACATATCAAGATAAAATAAAATCATTTTCTCGTCTCTTCGACATTAGCGCGTGCAAGTGTGTTCATAATGGTATAGTTGAACGTAATCAATGTCAATGTCCCAATGAAAAGAAAATCCCTGTATTGGAATGGCAATTTTGGCTTGATCAAAACACTTCAAGACGCATGATAATAGGAAAGGTGGACAAGGAAAGAACAGAGAAAAACATGAAACTTCAGGAAAGGAAAAGGAAACGGTTGACATTTGAAAGTAAGATGAGACACAAAGATACGCAAAAATGTGTAAGTTCAGTTGAATTATCAGGCAGTGAGAGTGATGTGCTAGAAGAATCATTTTCCTTAGAATCAGAAGAAATGGAAGAATGTCACCCTCAAAATAGAAACCAGTATCCTGAGTTGTGTAAAGCATTAGAGAGGACAAATGTGAGCAATAGAGATGCATGTCTCATAGTTAATGCTGCCCTCAAGGACCTCGGACTTCTGTCACCAAAAAACGTTGTTGATCCAAGTAAGTTACAACGCCAAAGAAAATACTGGAGAGACAAACAGTCAGAGGAGCATTTGCTGCAACACAGAGGTATGGTCTGCATTGGTTTCGATGGAAAAATAGATGAAACACTTGTCGATACTGGAGGTGTGCGTAGAAAAGTTAGAGAAGAACATTACGTGCTAGTGTCATTTCCAGATGCATGTTACATCGATCACGTTAGTCCTAACTCAGGAAGATCTCGAGATGTATTTAATGAAATTCTGGGTATTATTGAACGAACAAGATCTACAGAGACTTTAAGAGCAGTGATTTGCGATGGAACTCCTGTGAATACGGGTAACAAGAATGGAATAATCACACTGTTGGAGTTACATCTTAAAAGACCACTTCAATGGCTCATATGCATGTTGCATTTTAATGAACTGCCACTCAGGAAGTTATTTAGTGTTGTTGATGGGAAGACAACTGGCCCATCGTCACATGAAGGACCTATAACCAAACTGCTCTCATTTGATCCTCAGACCAAACCCATCATTAATTTTCAACCAATTCCAGGCTCTGTAGTTGATGTTCCTGAAACAGTTACGAAAGATCTAAGTTCTGACCAGCTGTATTTACTAAAAATCTGTTTATTAATTCAGCAAGGGGTACAAAATGCAGATCATAATAATATGCGGTATTTGAAAACTGCACAGCCGGGTGCCTTAAGCCATGCAAGGTGGCTAACTAAAGCTAACAGACTGCTTCGATTGTACGTTTCAACAGAATCCGCATCTGATGATCTGAGGCGTTTGGTACGATTCGTACTGAACTTCTATGCCCCCATATGGTTCTATATCCGCTCCCATCCCTTCTGTCAAGATGGTGCAAAGAATTTTCACTTTATGGTATCACAGTATCAAAAACTTTCTCCTGAGGATCAGAACATCATTTCTCCAGTGCTCCTAAACAACTCCTATTTTTGTCATCCAGAAAACTTGTTGCTAGCTGGTGTTGCAGATGAACGGGAAACAATAAGAAGATTTTCATGTCAACAAATTCTTCAAGCAAGAAAGAAAATTTCCTCCACCAATGTGCAAGTTCGCTGCTTTGATAAAAGGCAGCTAAACGTCAATCTCAACGCCACTTCCTACATGGAACTGATAGACTGGGGGAGTACTCCTATCACCCCCCCCACCTCTTCTTGATGATATTAGTGATGATATTTTGGTTAGTAATCAACAAATTCTCCTACCAAAGTATCCGTGTCATTCGGTCGATGTTGAAAGAAATGTCAAAGATGTTTCCGCTGTTTCTAGTAGGGTCGTTGGTCATACTTCTCGACATGGTGCAATACTACAAACCAAACATTCTCGAATCGAAATACCTTCAGTACAGACAAAATCTGATTTTCTATGAGATTTTGTACTATGCAGGTTGTTTAGCATGTAAGAATGTAAGGATATTTAAGCTATACTGTATATCTGGCTATATATATATTTTTGTTTTTAAATAAAAAGATTCAAGGTAAAGTTGGGGTATGAAAACAAATCTTGAAGAACTTACTTTTAACACATTTCAGTTTGTATCTGAAGTGAGCACCAAAATAAAGTCTTAATTTGAGACCACAATCCTTTAGGACAGTATCAACCCAGGATGAGGAGGCGGAGGAGAGGAGGAGAGAGAGTGGGCGCAGCCCAAGCCGAAAATGCCCAAACGCGCATCGTGCCCTTAAATTTGGCTTCTGCTGTTGCTTGTTCTTGATATTGGGGTTACGTGACCCCATTTGCTTGTTCTTCATATTGGGGTTATTTGACCCTAGTTTCTGGTTCTTTATATTGAGGCCACCTGACCCCAGTGCTTGTTCCTTATATTTTCAGTTTCTTGTTTTTTTATATTGGGGTCTCGTGACCCTAGTTGCTTGTTCTTTATATTGGGGTCACGTTACCCCAGTTGCTTGTTCTTCATATTGGGGTTAGGTGACCCCAGTTGCTGGTTCTTTATATTGGGGTTACGTGACCCCAGCTGCTTGTTCTTTATATTGTAAGTTTCTTGTTCTTTACATTGGAGTCACTTCACCCCATTTTTTTTCTTTATAATGGGTTCGCGTTACCCCAGTTGCTTGTTCTTTATAATGGGGTCACGTAACCCCAGTTGCTTTTTCTTTATATTGAGGTCACGTGAACCCAGTTACTTGCTTTACATATTGTCAGTTTCTTTTTCTTTACATTGTTATCACGTGACACTAGTTGCTTGTTCTTAATGCAGTTGCCAGATACATTGGGAAATATATATATATATATATATATATATATATATATATATATATATATATATATATATATATATATATATTATATATATATATATATATATATATATATATATATATATATATATATATATATATATATATATATATATATATATATATATATATATATATATAATTTTTTGAGTATCGCTAACTCTAAGGATTTAGTAATTTTTGTGTTTATATTTATTTTGCTGTTGTTCTTGATATTGGGGTTACGTGACCCCATTTGCTTGTTCTTCATATTGGGGTTATTTGACCCTAGTTTCTGGTTCTTTATATTGAGGCCACCTGACCCCAGTGCTTGTTCCTTATATTTTCAGTTTCTTGTTTTTTTATATTGGGGTCTCGTGACCCTAGTTGCTTGTTCTTTATATTGGGGTCACGTTACCCCAGTTGCTTGTTCTTCATATTGGGGTTAGGTGACCCCAGTTGCTGGTTCTTTATATTGGGGTTACGTGACCCCAGCTGCTTGTTCTTTATATTGTAAGTTTCTTGTTCTTTACATTGGAGTCACTTCACCCCATTTTTTTTCTTTATAATGGGTTCGCGTTACCCCAGTTGCTTGTTCTTTATAATGGGGTCACGTAACCCCAGTTGCTTTTTCTTTATATTGAGGTCACGTGAACCCAGTTACTTGCTTTACATATTGTCAGTTTCTTTTTCTTTACATTGTTATCACGTGACACTAGTTGTTTGTTTTTAATGCAGTTTGAAATATATATATATATATATATATATATATATATATATATATATATATATATATATATATATATAAAGTATATATATATATATATATATATATATATATATATATATATATATATATATATATATATATATATATATATATATATATATATATATATATATAATAATTCAAACCCATAAAAGATCAAAACAAGGCCACGATCAATTTGCAAATTCCCTATAGTGGGACAAAAAATCATTTTGCATTTACTCAATGTCTAGGGGGCCCAACTTTAATTTTTTTAAAAGGGTTTTGACATCGTTTTTTACTATTTTTAAGTTATGAATTTTATATGCTTTGTTCTTCAAAATTTGGTTTTAATACTAATTGAGAGCTATTTCTGTCTCATTTCAGATCCAGACTATTCGACGTTTGAGATAAGTCCTGTGGGTGCAGTGTTTATTACTATTATTGCAAGACGTATCATGGCATGTGCAACAAGGCATAAAGACAGGCATGCAATATTCGGTTATCCACAACCACTTGTCGAAAATCAGCTACCACTGGCTGAGGATGTTTTTAGAGCCTACAAGTTCCATCAAGTAGTCAACAAAGATGCCAGTGTTACTCATCTAGCAAAGTTAGTGGCAACAGAAGTTAAAGGCATATACAATAAAGCAGGCATTCCAACAATAGAATTTGAAAGTGTTATAGTGAAAGTGAAGAGACTAATAGTGAATGTCAATGATTTGATGAAATATTCAAGAAATAAACAATCTTCTCTAACATATCAAGATAAAATAAAATCATTTTCTCGTCTCTTCGACATTAGCGCGTGCAAGTGTGTTCATAATGGTATAGTTGAACGTAATCAATGTCAATGTCCCAATGAAAAGAAAATCCCTGTATTGGAATGGCAATTTTGGCTTGATCAAAACACTTCAAGACGCATGATAATAGGAAAGGTGGACAAGGAAAGAACAGAGAAAAACATGAAACTTCAGGAAAGGAAAAGGAAACGGTTGACATTTGAAAGTAAGATGAGACACAAAGATACGCAAAAATGTGTAAGTTCAGTTGAATTATCAGGCAGTGAGAGTGATGTGCTAGAAGAATCATTTTCCTTAGAATCAGAAGAAATGGAAGAATGTCACCCTCAAAATAGAAACCAGTATCCTGAGTTGTGTAAAGCATTAGAGAGGACAAATGTGAGCAATAGAGATGCATGTCTCATAGTTAATGCTGCCCTCAAGGACCTCGGACTTCTGTCACCAAAAAACGTTGTTGATCCAAGTAAGTTACAACGCCAAAGAAAATACTGGAGAGACAAACAGTCAGAGGAGCATTTGCTGCAACACAGAGGTATGGTCTGCATTGGTTTCGATGGAAAAATAGATGAAACACTTGTCGATACTGGAGGTGTGCGTAGAAAAGTTAGAGAAGAACATTACGTGCTAGTGTCATTTCCAGATGCATGTTACATCGATCACGTTAGTCCTAACTCAGGAAGATCTCGAGATGTATTTAATGAAATTCTGGGTATTATTGAACGAACAAGATCTACAGAGACTTTAAGAGCAGTGATTTGCGATGGAACTCCTGTGAATACGGGTAACAAGAATGGAATAATCACACTGTTGGAGTTACATCTTAAAAGACCACTTCAATGGCTCATATGCATGTTGCATTTTAATGAACTGCCACTCAGGAAGTTATTTAGTGTTGTTGATGGGAAGACAACTGGCCCATCGTCACATGAAGGACCTATAACCAAACTGCTCTCATTTGATCCTCAGACCAAACCCATCATTAATTTTCAACCAATTCCAGGCTCTGTAGTTGATGTTCCTGAAACAGTTACGAAAGATCTAAGTTCTGACCAGCTGTATTTACTAAAAATCTGTTTATTAATTCAGCAAGGGGTACAAAATGCAGATCATAATAATATGCGGTATTTGAAAACTGCACAGCCGGGTGCCTTAAGCCATGCAAGGTGGCTAACTAAAGCTAACAGACTGCTTCGATTGTACGTTTCAACAGAATCCGCATCTGATGATCTGAGGCGTTTGGTACGATTCGTACTGAACTTCTATGCCCCCATATGGTTCTATATCCGCTCCCATCCCTTCTGTCAAGATGGTGCAAAGAATTTTCACTTTATGGTATCACAGTATCAAAAACTTTCTCCTGAGGATCAGAACATCATTTCTCCAGTGCTCCTAAACAACTCCTATTTTTGTCATCCAGAAAACTTGTTGCTAGCTGGTGTTGCAGATGAACGGGAAACAATAAGAAGATTTTCATGTCAACAAATTCTTCAAGCAAGAAAGAAAATTTCCTCCACCAATGTGCAAGTTCGCTGCTTTGATAAAAGGCAGCTAAACGTCAATCTCAACGCCACTTCCTACATGGAACTGATAGACTGGGGGAGTACTCCTATCACCCCCCACCTCTTCTTGATGATATTAGTGATGATATTTTGGTTAGTAATCAACAAATTCTCCTACCAAAGTATCCGTGTCATTCGGTCGATGTTGAAAGAAATGTCAAAGATGTTTCCGCTGTTTCTAGTAGGGTCGTTGGTCATACTTCTCGACATGGTGCAATACTACAAACCAAACATTCTCGAATCGAAATACCTTCAGTACAGACAAAATCTGATTTTCTATGAGATTTTGTACTATGCAGGTTGTTTAGCATGTAAGAATGTAAGGATATTTAAGCTATACTGTATATCTGGCTATATATATATTTTTGTTTTTAAATAAAAAGATTCAAGGTAAAGTTGGGGTATGAAAACAAATCTTGAAGAACTTACTTTTAACACATATCAGTGTGTATCTGAAGTGAGCACCAAAATAAAGTTGTTCCTAATGCAGTTGCCAGATACATTGAGATATATATATATATATATATATATATATATATATATAATTTTTATAAGTGGGCACTGCTAACTCGAAGGATTTAGTACTTTTCGGGTCTTTAAATTTGGCTTCTGCTGTTGCTTGTTCTTGATATTGGGGTTACGTGACCCCATTTGCTTGTTCTTCATATTGGGGTTATTTGACCCTAGTTTCTGGTTCTTTATATTGAGGCCACCTGACCCCAGTGCTTGTTCCTTATATTTTCAGTTTCTTGTTTTTTTATATTGGGGTCTCGTGACCCTAGTTGCTTGTTCTTTATATTGGGGTCACGTTACCCCAGTTGCTTGTTCTTCATATTGGGGTTAGGTGACCCCAGTTGCTGGTTCTTTATATTGGGGTTACGTGACCCCAGCTGCTTGTTCTTTATATTGTAAGTTTCTTGTTCTTTACATTGGAGTCACTTCACCCCATTTTTTTTTCTTTATAATGGGTTCGCGTTACCCCAGTTGCTTGTTCTTTATATAATGGGGTCAATGTAACCCCAGTTGTTTTTTTCTTTCATATTGAGGTCACGTGAACCCAGTTACTTGCTTTATATATTGTCAGTTTCTTTTCTTTACATTGTTATCACGTGACACTAGTTGCTTGTTCTTAATGCAGTTGCCAGACACATAGAAATAATAT
>JABUQX010027749.1:0-32334 GCA_015478945.1 Trachelipus rathkii | reverse complement strand
AAATAAAAAAGTGCTGAGTCCGCCACTGATATATTATTACTAATATATATATATAATAAATTTATATAATATATATATATATATATGTTAATATATATATATAGTATACTATACTATATATTCATATATATATATATATATTACTGTGTGTGGTGTGGTCGGTTGTGCTGTGTCGGTGTGTGTGTGTCGTCGTCTGTGTGTCGTTGGTGTGTGTGTGTGTGTGTCGAATCCCTTTTGCAAAAAAGGTGCTGCGTTTCTCTCTATGACGAAGGGTATACCACCCTGCTATGATCACCTGCTCCACCTCCCTATCTAAAGGCCCTCTTTAAAGGCATCAATTACTGTTCTCATACGCAGTTCACGGTTGGAATTTTAACTCCAGTGTTTTACTGACGACTTTAAAACAGGGGACAGTGTGGAAGGTGCGTCTTCTGTCTTTCCTGACCGTAACCTCTCCATACTCTCCCCTCAGATGCTCACTTTTTTGCGGCAGAATTAATAAGCTATAATGATTGCCTTTCTTCTAATTCCATTCCTAAACCAGCCACTCCTATGTCATTTATTCAGATTCGCTTAGCTCCCTCCAGGCGCTAAAGCCCCTTATTCTAAAAAACACAATGGTATCCGCTGTACAATTTCTTTGCTTCGGCTGCTCCACTCTCACAAGAAACAAATCATAACAATGTTGGAAACCTCGCTCTCCCTGTATTGAGATAACTGGCAACGAATTGCTGACAGAGAGACCAAAATGGCCGCTCTCATTTTTTGGAGCTGTTATTCAGATACCTTCCGATTGCCATTGCGACACACAGTCAAGCCTCTTTAGTCATTCTAAGGATCGTATCCCTACTCTCCCGACAAGGGCTCTTCCCTGGGTCTTATGTGGCAAGGAGTGCTGGCCAGAGGTGATCAGTCGGGGAGAGCGAAAACTTAAGAACATATATAGGGGCTAGCCGAAACATTGCGTGAGTGGTCTATCCTCATACCGCGCGACAAGCGCTATCATAGAAGGTTCAGCTACTTGCACGCCTCCGTATGATGCACATCCACCTCCAAAAATCACTCCGCTGTCTATTACATTATCACGGGACCTTCCTCCCATCTGCAAAAATTTTGGCCGTTGCCATAACCTCGCAATCTTGTCGACCATATTCTTACGATTGAGTGGTGTTCCCAAAGTTGTTCCTACTTTATAGTTCAGAAACAATTCTAAATCAGGTTAACATTCCAAATTTATACAACAGAAGTCCGTCTTCACTTTAACAGCTAACTTCTAATTAAATTCCATCGATATCTTCAAGAACTGAATAAAGTGTGCGCTTTATAATATAGTGTAAGATCATAGAGTAGTATAATTTAGTTTTAGGGAGGTTATGGTATAGATATAGGAGTAGAATCCGTCTTAAATATTTACTTTAGGTTTTTTTTTTTATTTATTTTTTGTTATCTGATATATTTCATTTTCGCCATCCCAAATTTTCTTTTAAACAAAGTTTTTAATCATTATAACGCAAAAGGTCACCAGCAATACAGTCAAACAGCAGGACCTACCCATAGGCAGTGATTATTCACTACTCCCAGTGGTGTTTCCGCTGTCTCTGTTACCTTGGTGCGTCCATTACATTTAAACTATATTATATATAAGTAATATATAGTATAGATATGAGTAATGGTTATATTCTAATATGATATATATAAATAATATTAGAGTACATTATAATATTAAATAAATATAACTTATTTTATGTTGCTCCCTCATATAATATATATGACGCATAATATATATAAATATCAGTTAAATATATTAAGATATGCGTGTGTGACGGTGGTGTTCGTATATAATAGGCGTGATGGGAAGTAATATTGAGAATCAAGAGGCAGCGAGGCAATCTCTATATTAATTTCACACAACTAAGATTGTCTTGTATTACTTATTATAAACATTTATAACTCTTTCTAAATCATTGAGAAGAGAGGAAAAATAACTATCCATTAATATATATTAAACCCGATCGAAATGGCCATGTTATAACAGAGAGAAAATGACTTGAGAGATTGGTCGGAAGACTTAGAGATGAAGTCACTACCATTTAACGACACTCAACATATACCTTATTTCGTTGTCTACCTCAACACACGACTCTATTATTTTATATTTTTGTTTTTAAAAGTAAATATTCCATAATGAAGAAGATCCATATAATTTTGGGAGGTCTATTTATTAAATTTAATCACTAGACACCTATCACGAATTGAGAAAGTTCAATGTAAATATTATTTGAGCAAACTCATCTCAAAATATTTTAATTATGTATTAAATTGATTAATTAAAATATATTATAATATTAAATTAATTTATTAATTATAATTAAATGTATTTACAAACTGGGTAGTTTTTTGTTTCAGCCGATAAAGTAGATTATTATTTATATTATTTATTATTATTTATATTATGAGGGTTGTGCCTCTCTGATTGTTTTGATGAGTATGGTATGGTAATGTATTAATTGTATTTGATGTCGATGATTGAGTGGTGCTAGTTAGTTGTTAGTATTGAGAGACCTTATTTAAAAAATATTAATTATTACAATTATTATTATTATTTTATTATTATAGTTTATTATTTATCACTTATATATTATTATTATGTAATAATGTATTAGATTACTATTAATAATTAATAGAATCTAAATTAATGTTCATATAATTGATCGGTCTTATTATCATATTAATATAATATAACATTATATTATTAATATTATTATTATTTTATTTATTTTATTTAGCCACTTCTAATCTCAAATTAATTAATTTAATTACTGAAAGTATAAATAATATTAAGATCAGTTCAATGTAGATCTAATTTATATAATAATTTATTATATATTAATTATAACAATAGTTATTTTATTATTTATTTTATTATTCCACTTCACATTTAGAATAAAATTTAGAAGTTAATAATAAGAATTCAAAAAGTGATTACTAAATAATGGGGTTACCATTTAATTATATTAATTAATTAATTATTATTATTTTGTTTGTTTAATTATTATTATAATATATAATTATTTCATATTCATTAATTATTAATATATTAATTTTATATTATATATTGATATATTAAAATGATAATTCAAATTATTATATAATATAATGAGATAATATAATCAAATAAATAAATCTCCCTTTATATCTATAGGTTAGAAAAAAGCTAGACAAGCAGTTAGTTTAAAGGTGTTCTGACGTCTCAACGAATATTTAATGCAACAAGAAATATAAAAAATTGAAAGTTCTCATTCAATCATGCAACAAAATATAACTGCAAAATAATCTATATCATAAGTACTTAATACTTACATATAACTATATACTACTCAATAATTAGAGAGTGCTATCTTCATAAATAACTTAAATTATTATTATTATTATATTTATTATTTTATTATTATCTATTCACTATTATTAATAATATTAATATTAAATTTAAAATATTGATTATTATATTAAATTAAATAATGATCTATCTCTATATACTTAGCATCAGAGTAATATAATCTATATGAATTATGGACTTATATTTTTTACATTAATATATATTATTACCAAAATTTTATTATTATATTTATTTTATTTATTTATTAGTTTATATTATTATAATTAGTATAATTATTATTTATTATGTAATTTTATTAATATTAATTATTAATGTATTATAAATTATTATTATTAGTGTTTATTATATAGGAGATTAGAACTACTACAACAATAAACCTCCGGAGAGATGACCTTAGAAAATAAGCTAAGACAAGCAGTTACTTATAAGAGGGTGCTAAGTAACAACGATTAGCACAAGAAATTTTAATAAATGTGAAGTTGCTCTTAAATCTTTATCACAAATACCTTCAAAGAGAAATCTATATTCAACTAAGTATAATATTATTTACTAATACAACTATCATTGATTGAGATGTATTCTCATTAGACATATTTATTAGTATTATATATGTATTAATTTTGAATTAAGGAATTATTTATCTATCCTATATCATTTTTTCTAGCGTATTACTTATATAGTACATTGAGAGAATAATAGGAAGATATTTTGAAATGAGAAATAGTATGATCTTACATATACGTATGTTCTCAGTTCAATAGTTGATTGAGCATACATATATAGATCAACTACTAAAAGAACAGAACACTTTACACTTGAGGACTATCTTCATTGAGCGTCATTGCTTTCTATAGTCTAATTAAATCACTATGTTATTATTTCTAACCAAGATTTACTTAATTATATATACCCTGGTTGCCCATACACTGTCAACTCACTACACACTGAGTAGCCGTAACGGAAGCTTTGAGCCCTCGGTTCGACTCACCTGCGTACAATCAATTTAAAGAAAGATAAATGGACGAAATGAAACAATTTCGTAACGCGCATGAAAGACAATGAGAGAAAATCGACTACTTTCTTTTACACGCAAGACTGAGCTAAGATGTTTTGTATAAAGCCGTGAAAGAATGCCTTAAATTTATAAAGCTATAACATAATAAGCCTTCAAAACACAACGATGACCTTATTCAAACCAATGAGCTTTCACAAAGTCCTTAAGTGTATTAAGATACGCAGTTGGGAGTTAGGCACTTAGTGAGCACACCTTCTAAAAAATTTATTAAACAATAATGAACAATATATGTCGCTATCAGGTTAATGATAAGAATTCCATGTTATGCCGTAATGTAAAAAATTAAAGCGAGGAAGGGTACTCACAGGTTGCTATATTAAAAGGTGTCTAAAGACAGCAAATGAAAGGGATCCACCTTCAGTCATGTAACACATAAACTGACATAGAGGGCGTCTATGGCGTATACGGAGGTAAACGCGGATTAAAACAAATAACTTATTAAGGTGTTTTATAGAGTACTCACCCAAAGAAGAGGGGTGAAGCTTTATACGAGACCGAGATGAACTCTATGCATATTCCTTACATTAACTGATAAGTGGAGATTCTTGTACAATAAGCTGGTGACTTTTGAAAAATTGACGTATCTCAGCACTAATACCTTACACTCACTTGTGCAAAAACAAAATGCTTTAGAATAAACCGAGTACCATCTCATTGATGTCAAACGCACCTAATACTATATGATCGAAATTTCTAGGCCAATGTACACATAAAACCCCTAGATCAAAAGACCAATATTATGGTCATAATAAAATTGATGAGCACAACTAAGAGTCCTTTAACACTAACAAAGCGCTGACCCTCTCGACCACTACATGCATTCCTGATAAATTTGTATCATTCTAACTGTTCCCAATAAGTGCAACGAGGAAAAATAGAAATATAGAGGCTATATCAGTATAGTACCGTAACAAACATTTCTACGCCTAATAAACATTAAAACAAAAAACCAACAACAGCCAACAACAACGACAAAATTATCATGGTAACAAGAAACAAAAAACTGGTTTAAAGTTCTCCACAAACAGAAAATTTTCAAATATTTATTTTAGGGGCGTTTATCACAATGATATATTAATTATTACAGTCATAAACTTTAAATGAATATATATATATATAAATAATTATATATTATATACTATAAAAATATATAATAATTAATATAAATAATATATATACAATATAATTATATATATAATATAAATATATATAAATTTAATATAATAATATATAATAAAATATATTAATATTAGGGTGATTACCAAACAGTTTTATCCTTCCATGACGAGGTTCTAACGTTAGTTCAGAGCACTACGCTCAATCTTACTGTATACTTCATGGTAACTGAAACACTCCTTTACCTATTTTTTCCCATTCTTTTTGAGCCTTTCACACTTTCAAACCCAGTATATCGGAACATGCAGTCTTAAATTTGGTCGTCTTTTGGATTTATCCCAACCTATCTGTGGGATTTGGTAACTTTCTGACTCTGTATCCTTCAGAGGGTATGTTATATATATATATATATAAATATATATATATATATATATTTAATTTAATAATAAATTGTATATAATAAATCAAAATACTGGAAGGACAGGCCTCACGAGTCATACTCAAAGGAAATGTACTTCAAGATAGTTCCTAAAAGGCTGTTGTGATAATAATAGTATAACATAAGGAAAGTGAAGATACAGTCCGACGAGCAAAGAGTTGATGAGAACGAACTACATCCCTGTAAATAACAAGCAAACTGGTGCGGGTGAAGAAATCTTAAGCGCCGTTAGAACATTAATAAAAGAAATAGGGATCCTTAAAAAAAATATTACGATTAAAAAAAAAACACTAAGGGTATCTGATTTGATTTGTGTTTTCGAAGAAATTCTTACAGCTGATTGAAAGTTATGTAAAGTATAAAAATGAAGGAAATGAGTTTTTGAGACATCAAAAACGACTGTTTTGTAATAGAAATATGAGGAATGTCAAATATCAGTTCTCCAGGGCACCCTCCTAACATCAGAATGTCCGTAGGAAGGATGTCTTTCAAAATAAATGGAATAATAAAGGTGGATTCGTCTGCAGAGTTTGATTTAATGAAGTGACAGATGAAATAATTAAAATTAGTTATAAAAAGAATTGGAGTTGGGACAGATCCCTAAGAAAAAAGAAACACTACTCTTAAAAGATTTAAAGGATGAATGGTGGCCTCTATAACAGCTACTATAGAAAGGCCGGAAAATGATTAGAGAGAAGGGAAAGGAAAGTTTTGACGACAATAGGGAGTATAGAAGGAAAAGTTAATGTACCCGGACCATCATAAATCTTTCGATAAGTCTAGCGCAGATCAATAGAACGAAATGCGACAGCAGAGAAACATGCGTCAGAGTGAAAGATAGAGATATCAACAGAAGAGTTTTCCTTTCTGTATTCTTTCTTGTGATTAGAGAAAAATTAGAGAGATTTTAAATTCTTCTAAATACCTATTACAGGTAGAATATGAAATTTTATAAATACTAAAGGTAAAAAAATAGGCCGACAGTTAACGGGTTGAGAGTTTTTCCCTCGGTTTGGCAAAGTTGAATAAACCCATGCTTTCATTTGGAGAAGATCGAAGTTGAAAGTCAGATTCGAAATAGTTTATAGGAGGATAGCGAGCAATCGGAAGCAATCTTTGAAACCAAGAGGAATTTCTTAAAATTATAGTCTTGTAGGTATTAAAAGCGGAGAGGGCAGAAATTACATCTTTAAAATAATATACATTGGTAGGTGAGAATGAAGGTGAAAGAGGAATGATTCGATCGTCTAAAATTAAATTAGGGAAAAGGTTTCAGGCGAAGAGACATTGTTAGTAAATAATAATCAGTTGCTCAGTTAAGACAGCAGTGGTACCATAGGAGAAAAATAGAAAAGGGGGGGGGAAAGAAGGAAGAAAAGTTGATATCGTTATGCAAAAAACACAGAAAAGGTAGCTTAATTAGAGGAAAAGAGATTTTACTTTATCTTCGGAGAACAGAGTTCTTAGTGTCATAAAGAATAACTTTTGCACGATTTCATAATTAAAAAATAATCAATCATCATGAGTTTCTAGAGTATAAGACATACTGTATTTCTGCCATGAATAAAACAAGAAGCAGTTTATTTCATTTTAAAATACAGGTTTATAAGGTTTATTTTAATGGAAAGAATATATATTTATCATATGCTAACCGTGTAACTTATATATATATTAATAGTCAATATAAGAATATAATATATATATATATTTATATATATATATATAATATTATATATATATATATATATAATAATATATATATATAATAATATATATTCCATGGTGACAGTTTTATGGTGTAAATAATCATGTGTATTGGACCTTGAATTGAGATCAGTCTTTTTAAATTAATTCTGCCCAACTTTGGAAATGAATAATTTCTCCAATTACAAATGGGGGGGATAAAAAAACGAATGCTTTCTTATTGTTTAATATAAAGTAAATGGCTAAGAAGTCTTCAAATTGTTTTTTTCAATAAGTGTTAAAATGATGATGGAGTTAAGATCAGTCAATAAGTATAAAAAAAAAGAAAAGTTTTCCTCTCTCTCTCTCTCTCTCTCTCTCTCTCTCCTCTCTCTCGATATATGTCAAAATTTAAATATAGTTCGTATTAATTAATAATAATTATAATATATAAATATAATATATATATATATATATATATATATTATATATATACTATTAATATGTAATATATATAATATATATATATATAATATTAATATATATATAATATAATATATATATATATATATAATATAATATATATATATATATAATATATAATACCGGTATATATAATAATATAATATATATATATATAATATATATAATATATAAATATAATAAATATAATATATATTATATATAATATATATATAGAGATATATCTTTTATATTAATTATATATATATATATATATTCTGGTGGGCAAAATATTCATATATTAAGCATTGCGTGTAAAGTTGGGTCAGAGCGGTGGAAAAGAGGGGAAATGACCAAGCGGGGAGTAGAAAAACACTGAGATTCTCAACTATAGTATTGGTCTATCATCAGATCTGAGATATATTCCATCGACGATACATATAGAAATACAATAAATAAACTATACGTCTTCATCAGCTTTACGACCGAACCGTTATAGAGTGGATAGAAACCTTTACCGCTACTCAAAGTATGGAGCGTACAAAACCAGCTCTCAGAAAAAAGAGGACTCAATAGAAAATCAGAGAATGAGCTGACTCAGACAAATTACTACCTCAATAGACAACAAGAACACAACATATCAGTAATAAAAAGATAGACGAGCCTTGCGCAGTAGAATGATACAACAAAGAAACAACATGAAAAAAATTAACAACACAGACATACATTAAAGTCAATTGTTGCATGAAGCTTAACTAAAATATAAAGGCATTAATATCTATTACAACGATAATAATTCCATATATGTTTCTATGCATTCATTTTTGCCAAATATAGTATCAAAGGGACTCATAGTGGCATTAATACTCGCTATCGTATACAGCCAACTGGAGCACAACAGATATTGTAACACAATATCTAAACGGTAATATATCTAATTTATTACAACGGTCAAATAAAGAACAAAATAAAAATAAGGTGGACTGAAATGACACTGTCACGAATAAGCAACGACATTAGACTACAATGAATTTGAGGAAACTCACTACTTATCTACACTCGAGTAAGGCTTGACCAGCTTCAGACATACTGCCGAAGTTCAGAAAAACCGACTATTTTAAAGAACACACGAAGGAGGCAAAGAAAACTTTATGGAGACACTATTATCACGAAAGAATAAGATCAACCTATCATGAGATGAGAATGAGTGAGAGGATTATATATAAATATGGTCACTCATGAAAAAATATAAGGCTCATGAGAGATCCTATTATAATACATAAGATAGTGTCACAGACACTTAATGAAATCATTTACAAAACACTATCTTGAGCAAAAAGTAGAAATTCTCACCTAGTATATATATAAAGCGATACTCTCACTCGATGTAACTAATTCTATTTATTGCAACTTATTTTCTTATCTCACTATTCAGCACCAAACAGAGAGACTTAAAATATTATTGTCGAGACAAGAGTTAATAATCCGTAGATTGCGGAGCAAACATAGTCTCTAATGAGAGACACACAATCCCACCATTAACACTCGAAAATACCTCCGTTTCGCAGTTTCAATCCACATACAACTGCAAAAATTCTTTGGAAAATTGGTCCATACTCACTTACTAATTACTTGCATGTAAACGGGCTTCTCTCTCAGAATCAATTTGGCTTCACCAAAAACCGCAACACAGAGGATGCTCTGATATTCCTTACTGAAAAACTTTACAAAGCACTAAATGAAAACAAACATGTGTACTTTTACTGTTAGATTTCTCGAAAGCTTTCGATGTAGTTCCGCACAACCTACTCTTAAACAAATTAGAGAGACTTGGTATCAGTAATGGTTCACTACAATGGTTTCAATCATACTTATCTGACCGAACACAATACGTCAGCTTAGGAGACACATCATCCCCACCTGCCTCAATTACCCACGGTGTCCCTCAGGGCTCATAAGTTTTCTTTGTCTTTAATTATATATACAAATGACTTTCAAATTGTCACAATTCAATACACTCTCGAGTATCCTGATTGACACTGCAATCTTAATACAGACCGTATATAAACACACTAAACACCAAAGTTAAAATGAACTAAAAACTTTATACATGGGTATGGAGGCAAACAGACTCTCCCTAATCTACAAAAAACAAATTAAACCTAGTAATTAACAAATCAAAAGACACTCCTATTCATCTAAATGTAAAGAGGCAAAAGAGTATAATTATAAATAGTTTATCGTCTGCCAAAGTTATTAGTGTTTATCCCTTGACGACAAGCTTTCTTTCAAAGAACACATAAATAGTCCTCATAAGCAAAGTATCCTTGCAACTATGCATTCCTTCACCAAGATAAGGAAATTTGTTCCAAAACATATTTTAAAAAACCTTTACCTATAGTCTTGTTTATCCGCATCTACTCTATTGTCTTTCGGTATGGGGTTGTGAAAGTGAATACCTGCTACAACCTCTAATCGTTATGCAAAATAAAAATAATTCGTGTAATATCAAGGCCCCGTGTAACTACCGTGAACACACAACCCCACTATCAAAATTTTGTTCTTTGCTAAAACTTCACGATATTTACACACTTACAGAAGTAGTTCATATCTTTTAACTTCACAAAAAGGAACTGCAAATGAGCTTTTTCAACATAATTGTACAGACCAAAACGTCAAGAACAAATCAATCTCCGTAGCACAAATTCCTTTACCTTAGACAAAGCAAAATTTACCCTAACAAAATCCCGGAGGGCTATCTCATATAAGGGTATAGAATTGTGGGAATAATCTCCCCAAAAATGTTCAGGAATCACTCACCATTGGCTCGTTTCGTAGAAATATCAGAAACTTCTTATTATCTAAATATTAACGAGGGCATTCCTATCCACGTTAAGTCCTATTCTACAATCAGTTGGTAGCGATTCCCTTAGCTATTATTAATACTTAATTGTTCTCTCTGTCTTTCTCTTAAATCTACAAAGCCAATGATGCTAGCGGATTGATGCTACTGAAAAAACCGGATAAGGTATTATTATATTTTAATTTTATTACTTATTATTTATTATTATTAATTATTATTTTATATAATTATTATTATTTTAATTAGTATTATTATTGTTATTATTATTATTATTTATTATTATATTATCATCATTTCATAAAATTATTATTATATTTTTTTATATTATTAAATATTATTATTATTATTATTATTATATTATTTATTATTTATTATATATCTATTATTATTTATTATTATATTATTATTATTAAATATTATTATTATTATAATTAAAAGTAAAAAAAAGATTATTCTTAATTAATATTATATATTATTGATGTGATTATTTTATTTTTATTTTTTTAAATACAATTTTCATTTAGTTTTTAGCTGCGTTTGAAATGATTATTCATCACTAAAACTATTAGCATTCGTTTAGTGTCATTTACTGTTATTCATATTATTGTAATTAACATTTGAATTAGCAACATTGTTAGTATTATATTATTTTAAAGTTTTTTTTATTAATTATTAATCCTTTATTATTATTATTATTATTATTATTATTATTATTATTATATTTATTTATAAATATTATATATTATAAATTATTTTAGTTTTAAAATACTATATGTTGCTTAAAGAAATCAGTTAGATTAGATTACATTATAAAATCATTTTTATATTATTAGTATTAGTTATTCTTACTATCTTCGTTATCATTGTTATTATTATTTATTATTATCTTATTATTATTAATATTATTATTACTACTTATTTATTATTATTATTATTATATTATTATTATTCAATTAATTATTATATTATTATTATTTATTTATTATTTATTATTATTATTATACTATTGTTATTAGGTTATTATTATGGTTATTAATTATATTATTATATATTATATTATTATTATCTATTATTCTATTATTTATTATTATTATTTTATTATTATATTATTAATTACCATTACTATTATTATTATTATATTCATTCATTATTATTGTTGTTGTTAAATTAAAATACTATTTTTATTTATTATTCTTATTATTACTATTATTAATTAATATTATTAAAATTATTAGAAATTAATTAATTATTATTAGATTTTATTATTAATTATTATTATTATTATTATTCTTATTATTAATTATATTATTATTATTATTATTATATTATCAATTATTAATTCTATATTATTGGGTTATTATTATTTATTATTATTATTAATTATTATTTATTATTTATTTAATTATTATTATTATTATTATTATTATTATTAATTACTATTTACTAATTATTATTACTATTTATTATATTATTATTTTATATATTATTATTATTATTATTATTGTTATTATATTGTTATTAATTATTATTATTTATTATTATTATATTATTATTATTCATTATTATTACTTATTATTATTATTTTATTAATATTATTATTATTATTTATCTTACTCATAATTATTAATTTTTATTATTATTATTATTATATTTTATCATATTATTATTATTTATTGTATTATTGTTATTTTGTTATTATTATTACTATTATATTATTTATTATTTATTACTAATTATTTGGCTCAATGGACGAAAACGTCCCCCTAGTAGCCCTTTTTCTCATCTATTTATTACTTTGTATTAATATAAATATGTAAAATACAACAATGCTAATATTTTTTAGAGAGAATAAAAATATTTTTGATTTTTTGGATTTTTGAATTATCTATTATTATTATTATTATTATGATTATTATTATTATTATTCATTATTATTATATTATTATTATTATTATTATTCATATGTTATACTATTATTATTGATTATTATTAGTTATTAATTATTATTATTATTATTATTATTATTATTAATAATGTTAATGATTATTATACTTTTATTATTATTAGTTATTATATTGATTATTATTATTATTATTATTATTATTCATGTAATTATTATTATTATTATTATTAATATTATTTATTATTATTATTATTATTATATTTATTATATTATTTATTATTTTTATTATTGTATTATTATCATCATTATTATTATTATTATTATTATTATTATTATTTTAATTATTATTATAATTATTATTATTATTATTATTATAGTATTATTATTATATTAATTAATTATTATATTATTATTATTATTATTATTTTACATTACTTGTTGTTAGTAGTATTAGTGTGGTCAGTATTAGTAGTAGTAGTCAGTGGTTGGAGTCGGTGTTATTATTAATTTCGTTCGCACAGATACTACTGTCACACTGTTATGATGATACCCATCGTTATTATACAATTTCATTATTATTTAGATATCAAATAGCCATTGTGAATTTGTTTGACAACATTGGAATGACATTATGATTGGTTACTAAGTTAATTAACTTTGACACCATTATTTTTTATTATATTAATAATTATAATTAATTAATTATATTATTATTATTATTATTATATTATTATTATTATTATTATTATTATTATTATAATATTATTATTATATTTTATTATTATTATTATTTTTAACTGTTATTATTATTATTATTATTATTATTATTATTATTATTATTATTATTATTATTATTATTATTATTATTATTATTATTATTATTATTATTATTATTATTATTATATTATTAATTATTATTGATATTTTATTATTATTACATTATTTTTTAGTGTCAATAAATATTAATGTTGTTGTTGTTGTTGTTGTTGTTGTTTGCCTATAGTTGATGCATTGTCTTTGTTTTTGTTGTTGTTGGTTGTTGTTTGTTGTTGTTGTTATTTATATTAAATATTATATTAATTATTATATTATTAATTATTATTATTATATTATTATTATTATTAATATTTATTATTATTCTATTATTATTATTATTATATCATCATAATTGTTTATATGTTTTTTATTTTTATTTTTATTATGTATGGGTCTATCACTATTTTTTATAAGTAAATTGTTCATTGTATTTGGGTTTCAAAAGGACAACAACCAATGTGTGCAATTAGTAGACCATTTCACATACTAGGGAAATTAAATTTTGGTTATTATTATTGATTGATGTATTGAAATTGTAAAAATATTTGACAATATAATATAAAAATGTATGTCATCTTTGTTATTAAATGACTAAATTGTAATTTCTCTGTATTGAATAAAAAAAATTGAATTGAATTATTATTATTATTGTTATTATTATTTATTTTATTATTATTATTATTATATTATCTATCTATTATTATTATTGATTATTATTATTATTATTATACTATTATTATATATTATTATAATTTTTATTATTTTATTATTATTAATTATTTATTATTTATGATTATTATTTATTTTTATTATTAATTATTATTATTATTATTATTATTATTATTATTATTATTATTATTATTATTATTATTATTATTATTATTATTATTATTATTATTATTATTATTATTATTATTAAGCATATTAGTAATTTTTTAGATTCTTATTACCATTATTTTTATGATTATTATTATTATTGTTATTGTTATTATTTCTTTATTATTATTATTATAATTATTATTATTTATAAATATTTAACTATTATTATTATTATTTACAATTATTTTAATTATTATATTATTATTATAGTCTTATCATTAATGTCTTTAAATTTTCATAATTTAATCGTTAATTATTTATTAATGATTTTCATTTTTAGTAATTTCTCTATTATTTCTTTTCTTTCTTTCCTTTCGATTGTGACTTTCTTTCTTTTCTTTCTTCCTTTCTTCTTCCTTTCTTTCCTTCTTTCTTTCTTTTCTTCTTTCTTTCTCTTCTTTTTTCTTTTCTTATTATCCCTGCATTGTCCCCAGATGGGGGTAGAGTGTGCCAAACATGCACGAAACAAAAAATTAAATAGAAGCACAAGACGTTAAGTCAAAAAAGAAAAGACCCTCACCTCAATAAACATTTAGTGTGAGCGAGTCGCAGCCAAAAATCCACCCTAAGGCTTGACAATACTAGCAACAGACTCATACTTATTGTATCTATACTCTTCTGGTTCGTGGCTGAGTTTAGGCCTCAAACCACGCCCCCTCAACAAAAGCCCGCCTTCACTCCTATCATGCACCATTCTTCTGCGCTTGAAATAATTGACATGCCCAGTATTTCAAATAATTCCTTTAAATTGTCTCAATCCACTCACTTATTATTATTTATTCATTTCGTCCGATCAAATCCTGCATTTCACCGGCCAAAATGTTGGGAGATTAGTTCCACCAAGTTACTAATTATTTGCATGGTGATAAGGGCTTTCTTTCACAACTAAATTTGACAGTCAGCATGAGCAGTGACGTGAACAAATTTTCTTTTCTTTTTCTTCGCTTATTTTGCTTAAAGGATAGGACACATCAAAGCAATTGCGAACGCGAAATCCATCATCTCAAAATATTATTAAATGTGAAGTAGCAAGCACTAGCGGGTAAACAGGCAACGCGATCTAGATTTCTGCGAGGAAAAAACTTGATGGCAAACTAGACATCTTGCAAGTCGTGATGTTCTCTTAGATTTTATCAAAACTTTAAATCAACAGATCACCAAACTTACAAAGTTGTTAGCGCACCAGAAGATCACTTCGGAGTGTGCAAACTAGCTCTCTTCGCTATCGGTTAACGTTCGCGCATCTTTTATTTACTCGTACCTTTACATTCGTCTCCCAACTTCCCAGAAATCCAGCGCCACACACACAACAACAACACACACAACACCACAACACAACAACACACCACCGACACAACACAACACACATATATATTTATATATATAGTATAATATATATATTATTATAGCTATAATATATATATATATAGTATTATAATTATATATATATATATACTAATATAGTCAATAATTTATATATATATATATATATAATATATTATATATACTTATATATATATATATATATTATCATCCCAGAGTCGGGCAAAATCTATTCTCTGCCACAATAATAACTTTTTCCCCTTTAGAAAATGTAATGACCGTTTTGGTTTCCCTTCATTTCGCTCTTTCATACATTTTGCCAAAAAAATAAATGCTTTAATTATGCTTTTCTTCTTTCCTCTTTCCCTTTTCTAATATCTTCAGACGGCACAACTGCCGTTTTACCTTCAGCTGAAGCTGAATTCTTATCTCAAGCCAACTTGACGATTTCAGAGATATTCCTCGTTTATCAGCCCCTTAAACTCCACTCATGCCTAATTTCTCTCTCTCTCTCTCTCTCTCTCTCTCTCTCTCTCTCTCTCTCTCTCTCTCTCTCTCTCTCTCTCTCTCTCTCTCTCTCTCTCTCTCTCTCTCTCTCTCTCTCTCTGGGTGTAGCACTAAGAAGGCTTGTGGTCTTGATGATATTCAGTCTGTGGTTCTTAAAATTGAGTTTGCACTCTGCCTTGGTAAATTATTTCGATTCTTTCTCTCCACTTCAACTCTTCTTTTCGTCTTGCTGGAAGCGCGCGCTCATTCAGTCAACAGCGAAAAAGGTTGACCCCTCTTATCCCACTAACTATTTTCCTATAGCTTTAACATCTGTTTTTCCAAAGCTTTCGAATCTTCCTTTAGTTGGAAGATTTGGAAATAGCTTATACTTAAATCTTATCTCTGATCGCTAGAATAACTTTCACAATGAACACTCCATTGGTGATTTTTCCCCCATTTCACTGAATCATGAACTTCTGCTCTTTAACATTTCGGTTAATCCTTTGTTGCGGGGCTAGACATATGGTAAGCCATCAATAGAGTCTGACACTAAACTTTGATTTTAAAATTTTCATCTTTCTGTATCTATTCTTATCTCGGTAACCCTCTATTTAATTTCCTTTTCGGTAACTATAAAAGTAGTGGTAGAGCGACAGTCACATGGCAAGGGTCTGGGTTCGATCCCTAATCCGGATCCTAGGTAGAAATTACCTAGAGAAGTTCCACTCCTAGAATCGGGCTATGCCCGTGAGGTGTGAACTTTTATGAAAAAAAAAAAAGACGGCCATCGTTCATCATTTATACCTATTAATGGTGGTGTTCCTCAGTGTCCTGTCTTACCTTCAATTCCTTTTCTTCTTTTCATCAATAACCTTCTTTCTGTCATTTTATCATCTATTAATCCTTAGACTGACGTTTTCGCCCTTCATTTCTCCTTTCATTTTAAAAAATGTTCTTCTCAACTTCAAATAGCTGTTGAAGAAATTTTTTAAACAAGATTGTCCAGATCAATATCAGATTATTTCATTGTTCCAAGTTTAACATCTAATGAAAATAATAGTAATTTTTGAGTACAAACCAAGGCATGTTTCTTAAGATTTTATAACCTTGTACTAGGGATGTACCGGAACCAGAATTTTTGGTTCCGGCCGGAACCGGAACTTTCCGGAACCGGAACTTTCCGGAACCTTGAAAAAGTTCCGGCCGGAAGTTCCGGCCAGGAACGGAACTTTTTCGACTTCATTCTACACCTTACTAAGCTGCGATTTCCAGAAGCCCGCACTGCAGGCCGGCGGGAAGCACATGCATCCGTTTTCAGAGCCACGTTTGGACCTTCTACGTACACGTAAAACGTCAACAGTCAGGCCCCCCGTTTGTTAATCTCGATTTCCGAGACTTAATAAACGGGCCGGGCTGCGCAGAAGATACTTTAGTTCAAAACAAATCTTTTATTTACAAAACAATGTGCGGAACAGATGGTTTGCCAAAATTTTTATAATATTTTAGTTAAACTTTTATATTAAGGATAAATATTCGTATCATTTCATAAATAGAATACATATAAGTATTAAGAGCATTGCTTTACAATTGCAGTGATCGACGGAGCGCCGCTCGGCCAGTTTCCAAGGTACTAAAATTTCCTGTTCTCTGAATTGGTTATGTAATTTTTTCAATTCGAAGTGTTTCCGAATCGATTTTGGCACACGGGGCTGCACTCGGGCTTCTGGAACGAACGCAGCTATTTTCTACTTAAACTTGTCTGATTAACAAGTGAGTCTCTCTAGAGTATTCTGTCATCTATGTCAATATCCAATACTGTGAGCACCTAGTTCTTGCAAGCCAAAAAATTTCGGAGAAGCGGATCAATTAAATTTTATTAAAATCGTTTTCTTCTTCTTCTTCCATCTTACCTGATATTATTTTCCCAAAGAAGTGGGAAGTAAGGTTGCTACGAGGGGCATCTGAAAGAAAAGCAGTTAGAAGATAACATGGACACGAAAGGTCGAAAGAAGCAGGCCTTTAACCGCCCCCTCAGAATAACCATTAATTAGTGGAACCCATTCGCAGTCAGAAAATCCCCTAAAGCTTGCATGGGACAGTCGATGGACCCTCCCTTTGGTGAGATCGTCAAATGTAAGGCGGGAGTTATCCCTTGGCCCAGGGTGGGCCACAACCTACCCCCTCACAATCCCACGCCATTCACTCGCTGTTATCACCTTGTCTTCTTGCCTACTACCAAATTCCACATTTCCTCATTAACTTTCGTTTTTACAGACTCAAATCACTTTTTTCTCTTCAGGGTCTCCCGGACCCGGTCGGTTCCAACACAACTGCCACTATCATTCGCCTTACCAACCGACTATCATTCATCCTTCAATAGACAAACCATCATCAACATACTTTCAGATTTATTACTCTCATTTGACCCTTTCTTCACAGCCACACACTCTCTACAATACGTTCATTCTCTCTTTATCAATTCTTCTCCACACCTAACACGCCCCTACACGCCCCTAAGATTATGCATCTGAACACATTGAACTTTAGATCTATATCTCTTTCCACGACCATAGTTCATCCTATACAATAACCACCGGTAGCAATATACTCTCTTGCAAACTCCTAGCACAATCAAGACTTAGTTCCTTTAATTCACCAACGATTTACATATGCACAGCCACCTTCCTGCCATTCACACTTTCCTACTACACTCTGCAATCATCCGTTCCTTCTCATCCAATTTATACCCTAAATATTTAAACTCAAACACTTGTCCGCTGCTCAACCATCTAACATAACTTCACAAAAATTAATAACATATTTTATTAAATTAAAAAAGGATATATTGATAGCTGCATTTCAGAGAAGGCGCAGTCTGCAGCCCGTGTGCAAAAAATCACTCGGAAACGCTTCGAATTGAAAAAAATTACATTAACAATAAGAGAACAAGGATTTGAGTACCAGAAACGCCGACCGAGCCGTCGGATCATTGTCTGGCAATTGATAAACAATACTCTGTATCATGGGGAATTACAGGGGGCAGAGGGGGCAGCTTGTCCCCCCCTAAATCCTTGCGAATAAAAAAAATGAACCTTATATTTTTGCCAGACGACGTTTTTCAGGGTTTACTAGTAGAAAAACTAAAAAAATACATCAATCGATCGATAATGAAGTAGTAATTATGAAACGTTACAAACGTTTATAAATTTATATGTATTATTATTATATAATATATTATATTATATAATATATATAATATATATATATAATATATATATATATATATATATATATAATATATTTATAACATATATAATATATCATCACCCTTTGCCCCCCCCTAAAGAAAATCCTGCCTACAGCCCATGGATTTTTATTAATATTATCTTATTTTTATGAGAATGATACGATACATTAGTAATCTTAAATAAAAGTTAACTTGAAATATTAAAAAAAATCTGGCAAGCCATTTCCGGAAGCCCATATTTGTAAAAGATTTGTTGATAAACAAGTTTCTTCGGCGCAGCCGCCCGTTTATTAATTCCCGAAAATCGAGGATTTAACACACGGGCGTGACTGTGACGTTTACGTGTCGTAGAAGTGCGCCAAAGGGGTCTGGAAACGAATGCATGTGCGTTGTGTTGCCGCCCGGGCTTGCAGTGGAGCTGGAAACGCAATTTACTAAAAGTTCTGCGTTCTACAGGTCTTGAAAGTTTAAAAGCTTTTTCCTTCACACAGCGAGGTAACGTGTTTGAGAATAAGAGATGACGTTTAACTCCACAAATGGAGAGCAACTTTTTTCCTACAACCTTTAATTTCAAAAATTCAAACTAAATTTCATTTTAAGTAAGAAAATTATGGATCTTGTTTTAAAATTAAAAATTTTGCTTAAAAGTTTAGTTAAATAGTTTGTTTTGTAGTAGTTTCTACTTTAAAATTAATTTCTATAATAATAAATATAATCAATATAAATATAACTAATAATAATTATTAATAATAATAATAATAATAATAATAATAGATAAAAATACATAATAATGATAATAATACCATGTACAAAATCTTTATTCTGATCCCCAGATTAGGTTCTTAGATGCAGGATATGGCACAAAAAAGATCAAAGGTATTATAAATCAAGATTTTTTTTACGATATTTCTTTTTTGCATTAAAAAATAATTTTCAATTTGTTGCTTTTTAGACCCCTATCTCCCAAAATTGATAAATAATTAATTCCTAGCTTTAACCTAATTTTTAATGAGTAAGTCTATTTTCATTCCTACCATAGATAAGTAATTCATGTCCCAAATGTTGTATTCAATGTCATATTTAAATAAAGAAACTAAATAAACTTAGAGTACTCAGATATATATACAGTAGCTATATAAAAACATATAATATATATATATATATATATAATATAATAATATATGATAGTATATTGTTTATATATTCATATATAAAATATACTAATTTTATTTAATTATTAAATAATTAAAAATTTATTATAATATATATATTATTTATATATATTACTATGATAATATACTATATTTAATATACTATATTTAACAAATCTTAAATTAAATGAATTGCATTGGTATGCAAATGATATATTACAAAACGTAGTAATATTTAGTCAAAAACTATAAGTATTAACTAATTTTTTAAATGAATACATAATTAAAAACTAATTTGTGTCTAAAAAAAATTAAAAAAAATAAAAAATCTCAAAAAAATAAAAATAATATCCCCAACCCCGTTCGTGTGAAAATTTCTACCCGTTGCGAGTGTGAAAATATTGTATTTCATATTTATAAAGTTTTCGAAGTAACAGAGTCGAAGGGCATAATTACTATATGAGTATTTGCTCAACATACAGTGCGCGTTCCCTCGCTAGAACCGCTTATAAGAAGCTTGATCTTGCTTACCTTTGATTTACAAAATTTGATAAAAAGAGAACTTAAAAATATATGAGATTTAAAAAATAAATTTTAATTCACATAAATAAAAAATTTGTTGATAAAAATTAAAATTAAAAATTGCGGGTAATAGACCTATCGTACAATAGAATTAAAACTGGTATAAGATATTGAAGAAAAGAAAAAAAAAAGAAATATTTGGTGAGCAAAAAAGGCAAAACGTCAATTACCGATAACGATGTATTTGTCAAAAAGCAGCCGATACAACTACAGATTTGGATGCCTTCTGCTATACACCATTAACGTTCATCTTACAATTTGAAGAAACTATTTTAGTGCTTCAATTGGCTAAACTTTAAAATTTTACTTACAGTCCCATGCTTATAAAAAAGAAAATATACATAAAAACAGATTATATCTCCAATTTTTTTAAAGTTTGTACATTTTATATTTTTTTCATTTAAAAAACTAAAAAACTTTTTTGCTCATTTTTAAGATATGTTAGAGTACTGTACTGTAATGTAATAAATATCCTACTAATTAACTAGTCAATCAAATATGTTTAAAGATTTACAGTTCTTCGAAGATTACATCATATCTGCAAACTCATTCAAGTAGTGTGAGAAAATACTACAAAATTGCTGCTAATCTATTCACCCTTATACCAAAGGATATAAATTTTTTAAAATTAATACTTTTTCAGTGGGTTTAAAAGTTCTACGCGATATTCGAGCATATAGACAGCGGGGGGTCAGGAACCTAACCCCCGCGTTCTACGAGGGATGACTGTATATCAATTTTCAATATTATTTTTTATTCATAATCATAACTGTGTAAATGACAAATCAATTGCTGAATTTTATTAAGAAAGACATTTGAAAAAGTAGAAAGTTCCGGTTAGTTCCGGCCGGAACCAAGCTAGTTCCGGCCGGAACCGGAACTTCCAAAATATCGAGGTTCCGGCCGGAAGTTCCGGCCGGAACCTGGTTCCGGTACATCCCTACCTTGTACAAGTCCTTCTCTTTGGGGTAATTCTTTGTTGATCCAATGTTCATTGCTTTTTTTGCTGTTTAACAAATCAAACATGAAACCTTTGGGCAACAGTCTTGCAGACTCAGTAAAATTCTAATAATTTTAAATCATACAAACTCACCAATTATGCTCGGAATTGTTATTTTTCTCTAGCAAATTTAGCATATTTTTATATGTTCCGTTAGGAGAACAGAGTGCACTTAGTATTGAGGAGTATTTGTTTTTATTGTGCCGCAGAGCAACCTTCGAACTTCTTTTGAACGAGTTAATGATCATATGCCAATCAGTTGAACTGTAATTGTTGTTTCTTAATTTCTCAATTGAACCTTGAACTTTGTTGCAATACAGTACATTCTTTTCTTTTCCAAAAAAAGGATAGGAATTACTTCATTATTTTTAGCGATTTATGATTACGTAGAAGGTAATTCCTATACGAAAAAAACATCATCTCTTAGTTTTGAGTCTAAGAGAGAGAACTAAAACACTAACTGAATGGTTTAACTTATTTTTGACTTAAAGGCCCTATATTCTGATACAAAGTCTAAATTTTTAGTAAGAATTGATGATGAAAAGAAAGAAGCTCGATCTGTAGAAGTATTTTGAAGCATGGAGAAGCTATAAAAGCTATATATAATGATTACTTAGATTAATGTGATCCTGGAGGGTATCAGGAAAGTCTTCCAGAAAATATTCATCAGACAGCACCATTACAATTGTAAGCTAGTTTGTAGAATTGCATATATTTTGATTCAAGTTTCAAATCATTATACCAACAACTCAATTGGTAGAAATTTTAAGATTAAATAGAGTATTCCCATGAGTTTGCAGTCTCGCATCTCCATAAATACAATTGTCCCCGACTGTTTTGTCGACAATGTGAGACAAATTATCCTACAACTAAAAATACGAACCTTCAAACTTGTGGCATTTTCATTCGAACTAATCTTATCATTCAATCATTGAATTCAGCCATTAGAGTTCACTCTAATCAACCTAAACATCCTATGTCACATCAGAACCTCTTTATTCTTCAAAATGTTTCAACAAATGAAGAACTTAAATTTTGGAATCTGTATTTAAAAATACTTCTTTAAAATTAAAACCCACAATTAATATTCATGTCTTCTTTGGCACTTCTGAATGTTTGAACTGTTTCTTTTCCTTTTCTTTCTTTCCCCCGTTTCTTTTTTAATAATAATCTTATATATAGGGTTATTCTCTTCAATTTTATTTTTATTGCATGTGCTTCGATATTACTCCACCAGGGTTACAGGTATTTATTTTTCAGTACACATTGTTACTTTTTCAAAAAAAATTCCACGTCACATTTTTTTTAAATATATTTAAATTTTAATGTAGTTGATTTGTTATTTGTACATTGTTGTTAACTTTTTGTATTATATATATATTATATATAATTTTATATGTAGTATGATTTTTATATATAATATATATATATATATATTATATATATAATACTATATATATAATATATATTATTTATATATATATATATATACACCTGTTACCTTTTACAAAAAAAATATCATACATGTATTTTTAAATTATTACCTTTACATATATATATTTATATATTAATAATATATAATATATAATCTATATAGCATATATATATATAAATATATATCATTATATACTTATATATAATTATATATATACTGATATTATAGATAGTAGCTATGAATGTAACGGACTCTTTCTGAGTGACTCAAATTTAGTACAGCAACAAAAATGGCTCTTCTTTAAAAAATGAGTCACGGATTGATGGGAAATCGCAACAAAGAACAAAAGAACAAAAAAAAAATGAGGGCGGTGCTGTATTCTCTCATCACATGGAGGTTCTATGGTCAGCAATAATATTAGCGCATGGTTTCCTGATGTCGAATACACCCGTTGGTCGTAGACGAGTGACGGTGTCAGTCATGACAATGAAGCTCGTAATGCCAATTGCGGCGAGTGGCTATGCTGCGCTAGATATCAATGATGCTACGTCAACGTGCTATCATATGCACTATGCTCAACGTATATAATCTTGAATGATTGAACCGTTATGATATATATCATGATACGTCAGATCTGTATTATTATAAGCTTCTCAAAATTTGAAATATACCTCCTTGAATCCGCTGACTGTGCTAGTACAGTCACTTAACTAATATGTATAATAAATAAAATATATATATATATATATATATATATATTATTATTATATATTATATAATATATATATACTGTATATATTATATATATAATAATTATAATATAAACTACTTATAACATATATTAAAACATAGTATATATATATAGTATATATATATAATTTATTATCATATAATAATATATTCATTATATATAAATATAATTATATTATAATATATTATAATATAATATATATATATATATTATATAATATATTATATATATATATCGGCTGTTGAGGAATAAAAAGTTAAGCGACATTTTTTGTTGAAACTTTTCAGTTTACATTTAATATAAATTAAAAGAATGTAATATTTAAACTTTTATTTTCTTTTTTTTCTCTTCATAATTTGATCGCTAATCAGTTGCGTAGAAGAGAGCGAAATTTAGGGGTTTGTGTTGTCATCACTCAAGAAAGAAATAAAAAAAAATTTTTACATTGGAATCGGCATCTCTTATGACACAGTGAAAAATCTTCATTGGGGATAGGTTCCATTTCGCCAACATTCGATTAATATGTCATTATAGATTCACCTGATATGGACGATCTCACGTGAGAGGGTATTGGGGAGCACGACACAAATTTTGGCTTTTGAAATAATTGTTAAATTGAAATTACTCAGAGAAAAAAGAAACTGCTGATTGAATATACTGATCATTCGTCGGTGGAAGAAAAGCTAACTGGAATGATTATTTGATCAGAGATTATTAATTCTTGAAACTTTTCGAGTTTAGCTCTGTCATCATTTCCTTCAACTAATATCTTCGATACTGTAGTAATTTACTCTGAGTAGTTATTGTATGAAAAGAGACGTACTTTCGTTAGCCGATACACAAGCCAAGAATTTCAGCGTTAGAAGATCATCCTATTGAATATAATTTCTGTAGAGATTTACTATATCCATCCTTTATGATTTTTCGTTTCATTGAAACATATATTTGTATTTTATTTTAAATTAGTTTCAAGAGTAATCTGTCTCGTTTCTTAAAGCTGCAATTGGGATCCTTTGCATAGTTTCACACATTTTCTTTCTACATTCTTCCTTAGCTGTTGTTTGCTTTTAGATTAGTTCTATAACCAGACGCCATTCTCACTTTCGACAGATAATTTCGATTGCAAAAGTTACGGTTAATGCGATGGACGGGAAAACAATATTCGAAGTAATTCAGACCACACTGGCTAAGGATAGTACATATGCGGAATATGCTTTAACGATGAGTTCAAGTGATATGTCTCAAGTAGGAGGCACCTATCCAATATCAATTATTGTAGATTTTCGAACTTGTGGAGATCAAATTACTAGTCAACCTACCCTAGACGACGACATTATTCCACTGTTTTCTAATCAGGATTTTATCACCTTAGGTTGCCTAAATTTTCTTACAGTGCTATCAGAAATTATTTCTATCGATGTCGAGTTTCCGGTCGAGTGCGAATGCAGATAAATTTATCTACATATTTGTAAGAGGGAAGGTCAATATCGAATAATATTAAATTAAAATAATCTCTATATTATATATAATATATACTATATATATAAATTAATATTATTATATATACGAGTGGGCGTTATAGGGGGGGCCAGGGGCCATTGGCCCCCCGAAATTTATTGAACACATAAAAAATTTAAGGAATCATGCTTGTTGAATGAATATAAAGTGACAAGCAGGTTAAATTAAAGATTTGTAAAATAATTTGTTGCAAGTCAGGACAAAATCTGTCTTAAGTCCTTTAGTAAAAACCTTAAAATTGAAGCAAATCAAAGAAAATGCAAACAGTATACCCGAACATTCCTTATTACTACAGATTTGAACGTTAAGATTGCACAATGTGCATTTTTATAAAATATTTTGTGGATACGTTACATCGTAGTTATGAGACAGGTATGAAAAACCATGAAGAAATTATATCTTCGTTGCCAATTGTCTAAACAGGAGCAGGTATTAGATGTACATTATGAGAGATTAAAATATTGTGGGTACATTTCACAAGGGAAGATATCGACAAGTACATATTAGAAGAATTTAGTTAAAAAGGCAGAATGGGGAGTTTATGGAAGTTGAAATGGAATCACAACACAGATCATCAAAAACAGCAAGAGACGGAATAGTTTCTTGCTCGCAGTCACAATTTCCAAATATTAAGCTTGTGTTGCTGACAATGGCACTATTTACCCGGCTCGCCTGTACAGTAGAAAGGGAGCTTTTCAAATTAAGGATTCTGAAAAGCCATACTTGCGAGAAATCAATTATTGGAGATTAAAAGACTTACTGAGATTTGCCGCTCACATCTACATACATTTGAAAGATATTGAAGATTAAAATGAAATATTATCTCGGACTTTGCTCACTCTCATGTAAGAAAACTAATTTAACACATATATAATATAGTAATCTTTGGAAATCGGCTTCAAGACTATAGAAATTTAAAATTTTGAAAACATTTAAATTATATATATTAATATTAGAATATAAATATGCCGTGGTTTTTTTTATTTTCCTCTATTAGATACTGATTTAAATATATATATATATCTATATATACATATATATAATATATATATTATATAACATAGTATATATGAAACGATTTTTGTCTGGCACCCCCGAAAAAAAAAATTCTGCATAACGCCATGATATATATAAATATATGGGTATATTATTATAATATACTGTATATATAGCTATATAATAATGATAGTTTATAGTATATATATAATATTTATAATATTGATATATTATTATTATACTATATCATATATGTTAGAGGATGTAGCGCGATACACCATCCGCACTCGCAATGAGGAATATTCGCATCCGCACCGCATCCCGCAATAAATTTTTTTGCGGCATGCGATTAGAAATTACATCTATGCATTTGAGAAAAGTGTGTGCAAACTACCCTAATCGTTTATTTATAATTATATATATATATATATATATATTAATATTATTTTAATATACTATATTAGTATATAATAATATATATATATATATATAATATTTATAATAAAATACTATCGATATAATTAATCGAACGAATAATATAAAAACACAGAAACACCCAACCAAACTTATATATATATATATAATATACATATTATATATATATAGATATATTTATTATTAAAATATAAGAAAAAAAAAAATAATAATAATAATAAAAATAAAAAAGGAAAAATTAAAGAACAACTTTCATACCCATTACATCTATTTGCGCACTTACATATTACAAAATTTTTACCCACAATTAAACATCAAAGGTAGAAAAGCAAAAATGGATTTGCAAACCAACGAAACCTTGCTGAAGGAATCAGATTGACAAGGGTGGCGGCAAACATAGGACTTGCAACATAGAAACGAGTAAGGAAGCCAAATAATAGTAAAAAATATTCCATATATATGAGATGAGTACTTCAGGACAAAAGGCTGTTGAAAAACAAAAACTGTCAACTTTGTACAAGTAACAAAGAAATAAAGCACAAGCTAAGCGAAATTTGAAATTCAGTCAAAGAAGAAGATATTGAAGCACTGACTGTAAGTACCATATATATTGATCCATTTTCAAGGTTAATTAATTTCCAAAAGAAACTATTTAAGGATGATAAAATAGCAATTGAATTCTCAAATCAATATATGGAATAAAGAAGCAGAAGAAATTCTAGAAACCATCAAGAACAAACTCACAAAGACTGAGATTCAAAGAAGAAATCTAAAGTAAGGCAATTTATTCCCAGCTATATGATTAGATGTGAAAAAAATCTTCGCAGCAACTTTACATTGATAAGCAGACTCCAGGTCCCATACATCTTGGTCAATAATCTATCCACCCAAACCGCTCATCGTAGCTTGTGATGTCCACAAAACTTAGTAATTAAGAAGTAATTAGCTATATACTTATATCAGGTACATCTAAATAGATGGTGGTGAATGAGCGCATTCAATCATAAATAAGTAACATTCGAAATGAAGTTTTCAAACAAAACGCATAAAAGGGACAAAATAAACTAAAAAGTCACAAAAAATAATCAATTAATATCTGCATTTTCAATGAAAAATTTTATGAGAACTTATGTATAATTCATTATTTATTTTTTGCATTTAGTATTTTATTTATTTTATTTTATAGTTTGTTATATATTTTTATGTTTTAGCAAATGAACTTTTCTCCGGCATGTTGAATAAAATTCACAATTCGAACCGCCAGTATCACAAACCACTAGATGAAAAGGAATCTTACTACAAGTCTCTTCTAGTAAGTTTGCGATGGAGAGCACAAGTGTCCATGCATGAGGAATGATGTCGTCATCCGAATTGCAATACAGTTAAATACAGTATAAGCAAAATAAAATAATAAATAAGAAATTAAAAATAATAATAAGGTAATTTCATATACCGAAATATAAACATTTATTTATATAGTAAATGTGTGAAAATTAACATCTTAAAATATACGAAAAATAAATATGAAGTTGATAAATAATTTAGTTTTATATTTTTTTTTTTTATTATTAGTTTTATAATAATGAATAACAAAAAAAAAAAAAAAAAAAAACATCGAGGCATATCGAACAAATAGAACGGTATCAGACAAGTCAAAGCATGAAAATAGAAACAACCTGAAGGAGTTTTAAAGGTTCCTGTCAGGAAAATTAAGCAGCAGGATTACCTTTAAAATTACTATATTAAAGGCTTATGGATTGCTTTCTTAATCGACTTAGATTTAAGTCTCAGAAAATAAACGGAGAATGAACACTTAACATTAGATGCAAAGGTAGAATCCTTAAAAAACACTTGTAGCGAATTAATTACAGAATCTGTAGAGGCAGATAAAATACAGCAGTGGCTACATCAAAAATTAAAGCCCATAATTATGAATTAAAAAGGTTGATTATTTCAACAACTATCATGAAGAAATGATGAGCGAAGGTTAATACACAAGTCAGTGTAGTAATATATCGAGATTAGAAGTAAAGTAAAATCTACGTCGCAAAAAATTCAATAAGCACAAATCATTGCTTGCTCGAAAATTGCAAAGCTCTAAATAAAATTACAAAGAACTGCAACCATACATTGGCGAAGAAAAAAGGGAACAAGAAAGTTTAGATTTGTACCAACATAGTAGCCATATATAAAAATTTTAGAGCAGTTTAATAAAATTGAACAAAAATTAGAAAGTCCAATTTTCAGTATTAGCGAGATCTTCTGACCCGTCTGAAGAATACAAAATGTAATTATAACACAAAATGAAAAGAATGATAATCAGGAGTTCTAAATTAGTAGAAATTTCTAAAAACAAAAGTTAGAAGTCGAGTAGAGCTATTATATAAATCCTCTTCAACATAGTGAGCTGAACTATTTATTGGGAAAAGATTAACAGCTGTTCCCAAAATTTCATGATAGTTTTTAAAAGCGACTTTAGAAAAGAAAATGGAGAAAATGAAATGACAAACTTCTTCAACTGAGCTTGTATACGAAGGTACAAGCAGAAAAAAATAGTAAAAGTTGTAAGCATTTGGATGAAAATATAAGTTATAAAAAAGGCAGTTAAGAAAACTCGGAGAAACAAATATCGGAAAATGAACAAGTTCATTGCTAATACTACCTAAAAAAGCTAGGAAAGACTGAATGAAATTAGAATGAAAGATGGTGAACACATATGTGGAGATTTTTCTATTTTATAGACTCTGATCAAATAATGCAATGGAAAATAATTACCCACATTTGAAATGAATTGAACTCTAACGTGGTGCGTATTCTATAGAAAGTTAAAAACATTACCTACAAACAACCGTGAATAGTGGAGAATATAAAGATTAGATAGTAATGTACTGAAAGGAAATAAAAAGGTAAGCTTTAGATACAATATTACAAGTTGTGAAAAGAACAACAGATAAATGAATAACACCTAATTGTTTGCCAGAGACTGGCGATTGGTACAAACACCCAAACAAGCCAAATTCCAAGTGAAAAAGGCTCAGTCCCATTTACTCAAAAGAAAATAATAGATGACATAAGAATAATACTATATAATTAATAAAGGGTCGATAATAATAATAATAATATAATAAATGAATAATATAATGCGAACAATAAAAAGGATATATACGGTAGTAGGAAAGTAGTAAAATAATCAATAATAATACAATCACAGTTTCTGAATTTTGTAACGAAAGAACAAGCAAGAAACATCAATCTCAAATTCTAGAAAACAAAGCCACAAGATTGAATAAAACAAATTGCAGTTAAAGACAGATGAAATTATTGCTTTAGCTGCTCAGATCAATCATCTTTAGTTTAGTTAATTGTAAAGACGTCAGAAAAAATTTGTGAAAATGTTAATAACGGCCATTTAAACATTTCTTAGATAGAGAAAAAAGATTGTGCCAAAGAAGCAGATGGGTTCTCAATCCTCACAGCCAGACACTCACTGTGAATTAGAAAATAAAGATTAAGAAGTAGAGTCAAAAATCAGGAAGTAATGAACAAAACACTTTCAGACAAAGAAAGTAAGAAAAAAAAAAGCTATTTTATCACTGCAGTGCAGATTAACATTAAGGACTTAAAACGGTAAGATAAAGTGATTCAGAGAACCATACATGGGGTCTAGTACATAGTCATCGAGATGTTTATTGGATTATAATTAAGCTTGCAGAAACTAGGGATATTGTCAATATAATGGAAACGCTCAGAAAGAGTATGATATTACTTACAATCGTCATGGTACAACATAAAATAAAACATATATTAGTTAAATAATCTAGAATTTCTCACATGATATTTAGCATTGAGGAAATGATTGAATCATAAAAATTTAATATAATACGTGAACAGAAACACATGGCCCTGTTTACAATAGGAAGAAAGTCCATCTCTCAAAGATATAAATGGATTAGAATATTGGAGTCAATGTGGCTCGATAAGAACGGATTGGATTACTTAAATAGGAATCGACAAGTAAATTGTTAACGTTTCAGAAAGTAGATAGAAGTCAACTAATAATACCTTTGCAGTTAAATATTCGATACTTGGATGGGCTTTACAAGGTTCGACCAGCCAGATGGCTAGACCAGCTTATCATGGTTGTAAGATTCATAAGCACCAAATACAACAGAAGATGATTAATCTTAGCTTGAAATAATATGCTCATGGAGTTTCTGAAAAAATCTGAACAGTCCTGTGACATTGATTGAAGTCAATAAGTGGAAAATAAGGTTGAAAATACATTACAAAGCAACATACAGGTAATTCTCAAGTTGGCTTTACCATTTAAAAAGAATCAGGCATTTTCTTAATAACAAAATCACCTCTAGCAACAATTGCTACTTCATTAAAAAAACAAAATTATATTGAAGGATAAAGAAATTTTGTCATATTCGTGAAACATAGATATGAAATGTTAAAACAGTACAATTTTGGCAGAAAAACGAATGACAAACAATGGAAACTTATATACAACAAATGACGATTACTATTTACCACACATAGTGTATCCCATCCACAACAAGATACAAATTGCGCATAAAGTATATATATGCAGGAATTTGCCATACAATAGGTATTTCTTTAAAATAATAAGTGTACTCACAGGGACAGATATGATTTTACTACAAGGCATACTTTAAGGTTCAGAAAAAGAAGAAATCGATGACTCTTAATAGCAGACCTATAGAAACGATGTTTATCAAATCAGTACGTATAAGAATTCTCTCTCTTT
>JABUQX010027748.1:0-28115 GCA_015478945.1 Trachelipus rathkii | reverse complement strand
AAGAATGCGAAATAGCTGGAGGAAGGACTATGACAGACGATATGAGAGGATACCTTCTTTTAGAGAGAGAGAACGGGCATAATAGATGAAGAGAAGAAACAATTGTTTTAGCCAGTTGTGGAAAAGAGGATTTCTTTCGAAGTAATAAAAACGATGTTGATAAGAATATTTCCTAAAGAAGTAACAACATTGAAGAAAGAGAGGAAACTGAAGGGGAAATGGTGGAATAGACCAACTAAGGAGGAAAGAATACACGGAAGAAAAAAAATCCTACGGAGTTCGATTAAGTAACAAGGTGCGCAATATGCGGGTCAGATACGCACAAACATGCCCAAAGAAATGGAACAAAAAAGGAAGAAAATTTACAGTATTTAGAGAAGGTGAATTCAAAAAAGAAAGTAAGTAAAATGAAGAAGAGAAAGTAAACTATTTCCGAGTAGAAAAAGATGATGATGATGGAATTCTAGACACAGGTTGTATGAAGACTTTATGTGGGGAGAGATGACAAGGCCGGATAAAGATGAAATTAAATGGTACAGAGATAAAGGAGATGAATAACAGCCAAGAGAAAAAGAAGGAAGTTGTGTGTTTGGAGAAAGTAAATACGAAACCATTAAAAGTATAGATATACCATGCCAAATAGGAAATTATAAATTTTTAATTAAAAATGAAGAAATTAGAGGAGATATACCATGATTGATAGGTAGAGAAACCATGGAAAGGATGAAGATGAGTGTTTATATGAGAAATAAAAGTTATTTTTGGAGTGTTTCAATATCTAGAAATAAAATATAGACAAGGCGAACAACAAAGGTATTAAGATTAAGCTCATAAAAGGATCAAAAAAGAAAGAAAATGTTTGGTTTGGAAGGTTTGAGAAAAACTGGATAAATAACCCAGAGGGAAGGAAGAGAAAACTATGGAAATTACATCTTCAATTTGGACATGGGCATTGGAATAGGATATTACAACTTATGAAGGATGCCTACAAAGATGAAAATGTATCGAGTGAAGGGATGAAAGAAGTAGAGAAAGAATTAAAAGAGATTTGCGAAGGTTGTGAAGTTTGTATTAGGTACAAGAATCCAACAAAACCGGTTGTGGGTTTCTCAATGGTGACAGTCATCAATAAAATGGTAGCCATGGATTTAGGAGAATTGGAAGGGAGAAAATTTCTGATTATGGTGGATATGGCTACTCACTACTGTCATGGTGTTTGGGTGTAGTGACTTTGATTTCATTATTTCTCAGTTTTCTGTACAATCTACCAGGATCTTGTTTAAACATTCGATTTTGTTCTTTTTGTTTTTCGTTTCGTTCATATCTTCTTCTTAACCGTTTACTTTTGAATACAAGACTTAATTTTCTTCTAGTGATCGCATGAACTAATTTATTGCCTCGTCCTACTCTCTCTCTTCTTATATTTTGTACTTGTCTTATTGTCATTTCAGATCTCAATTAGTTTCTCTGAAATGACGCTAAGATGAAAAACTCCTTTCTACTTTAGTATTTCTAATTTACAGGGCTTGCTTCCCTTTTTTCCTGTTCCTATTCTCTCTGTCATCACTCCAACTCCCAAGTTATCTGCTATGGCTCTGCCTACTGCATAATATAGTCGGTTAAGTTCTGAAATATCACAATCAATTGGTAATATTCTTGGTATGACTCTGTTGACTATTTTGGTGCTTAAACATGTGTAATCTTAAGTTTACTTTGTGATTACACTCATAGCAGCACTCGGAACATTTAAATAATTTTTTATTTTGATGCGTAAGCATATGTTTTTTTAAGTCCGCTTTTTGATTACACCCATGGCCACACTCGAAGCACTTAAATAATTTTAATTTTCTTTCACTCCTCGAAGGGAGGTGTTTATCCCTCATCCGGTGCAAACCTCAGACCTAAGGATGAGGGATTTTGCTTACCCCCAGCACCCCTGAAATGTGCCTGAAGTGCGTGAATGGCCCCTATATCTTCCGCGGAAGCCCACATGATTCCCTCCAAGGCTAGGACAACTCAATACCAGCACGCGTCCCCGAATGTCTCATTCCGTTCGGAGTACCCGCGTCACCCCGAGCTGTTCAGATTCCTCGCCCGAGACACACCGACCCGTCGGAACTGGTCCTGCTAAGAACGTTTCAAGCGTAGTTTCTAAAACACCCGGTTTTCTGCATCCCAGTAATTGCTGAGTACTCAACATGAATGAAGTCACAGGAGATTCCACTCTCCATCAGGGGACTCGAACATTGGACCCGCGTCGCAGCGCTAACAACAAACCGGATGCTCCAACCACTAGGCCCATCCACGTCCCCAAAAGAACCAGCCCAACAGGTAAGCGAATCTGTTTGACCGATACGGGGAATCGAACTTTCCATTGCTCGGGGACTGCACTGAGAGTACGCAAAGAGAAGGATTTCGGGGAGAGGCAGATGCGCGGAGAAGGCACATCCGAAAACCTAGGGAAGGGTGAGAAGCACCGCCTCTGGAAAACGGAAATGCCACCACACCACCCCGTGCATATATTGAACCGGGAGTTACTGGTTTGCTTCTCAGACCATCTATATATTTTCTAGAAATTCGAGTGCTACGAAAATTTAGTGATATGATGATGGATCAGTGAGCTGTTAGGCAAAGCATTTCACCCACCCGCAGCCCAAACCTAATGGAGGGTCGTTTTTCAACTTGTTGTTAGTTGTTTTTCGCTCTAGGACAACTGCAGGGGGCAGTATTACACTGCCCAACCAGTATTCCCATAGAGCTCCCCCCCACCAACGTCAAGGTAAACAACTGCGGGGATATATTTTGATGCGAAAGCATGTGTCTTTTTAAGCTTTCCTCAGATTACATTCATAGCCACACTCAGAACATTTAAATAATTTTATTATTTTGATGCGTAAGCAGGTGTGCTTTTTAAGTGTCCTTTCTGTTTACACTCATAGCCACACGTCAGAACATTTAAATAATTTTATATTTTCATGTTTAAGCATGTGTAATCTTAAGCTTCCTTCTGAATTACACTATAGCCACACTCAGGAACATTTAAATAATTTTATATTTTCATGTTTTAAGCATGAGTGTTTTTTAAGTTTCCTTCCTGATTACACTCATAGCCACACTTTCAGAACATTTAAATAATTATATTTGATGCGTAAGATGTCTTTTTTAAGCTTCTCATGCCGCATCCTCCTTTTTATGGCCTTTTCGAACATAAGTTAAATAATTTTTATATTTTGATGCGTAGCCATATGTGCTTTTAAGGTTTCTTTCTGATTACACTCATGCCCCACTCAGACCATTTAAATAATTTTATATTTGAATTGCGTAAGCATGTGTTTTTTTAAGTTTCCTTTCTGATAACACTCATAGCCACACTTCAGAACATTTTAAATTAATTTTATTTTCAATTGTTTTAAAGGGTTCAAGCTTCCTTTGTGATTACACTTCACAACCTCCAATGCGAACATTCAAAATAACTTTGGCCTTGTTTATTTTTTTTTGTCCTTCTACACCTTAAGAGGTTTTAAATCTTTCATCCGGGGTCAAACCTTGGACCTAAGGTATGAAGGATTTCTAGGTACTCCCTAGCACGAGTCTTAGGATTGCTAGGCTTTTTTTTATCACTTCCATGCCCACATCCTTAACTACGATGTTAGGTGGCTTTTTTGAGTATGTGGTCATTCTTTTCTTCACCACTCCAGTTGCTCCAACAACTATTGGTATAATCTCCACCTCCTCCACCCCCCACATTCTTCTTATGTCATACTTTAATCTTACATATTTTTACTTCCTTTTCTCTCTCATATAATGTTACTCTATTGTCCCTGCTTTTTCAATCTCTATGATATAACATTTCCGAGTTATGGTCTCTATAAAAAAAATAAATATGGTATGCTCATTCAATTATTAATATCATATAGCGATTTATTTTCAATATAAATTTTTGCCCATTCATTATGCGACTTAGACACATTGGTGATGTCAAGCCTATTTTCATAAATTAATATTTAGGCATAATTTCAAATGAATCATATTGGCAGATTGTGTTATGTCTATCTGTGTATAATCCCATTTGTATCAGCTGCTGTGCGCTAATAATATGGTTTTATGTCTCTGTTTTTCCTTGCACATTCGCATATTTCCGTGATTTCTCCCCTTTTCTATATTTTTCTCTGGAACCATTTTGTTCTTAGTATTTGATCTTGTGCCGATTTATTAGTGTTCTCTCGTCTTCTTTTTTCGAGGTATCCCCCTTGTGCAATAGGTTCTAATGTATGTTTCCTTTATCGCATGTACGATCTGGTCCGGGTAATCTATCCTAAAAGTGTTTTCCACAATACAGTGTCACTGCCTTTCCATTTGGTATATCATTATTTTTCTTTGCCTGTTGGCTATTTTGTCTTTCATCTTTATTTTCTTTTCCTACGTTCTGTTATGTCTGAATTCTTCTACCGCAATCTCTACTTCTTCCAGGTAATCCTTTTCTTTTTTGTATTTGATGTTGTTGGGGGTTTCATCATCTCGTGCTCATACACCCATCTCATAAATTTACTTCCTCTCTACTCTCTAAATATTTACTTAAACCTATTTATCTCGTTTATATATTTCTATCAATTGTGGAACCCCATTCCTCCTTCATTTCTAGGTACATAAATCCTTGGCATGCATTGGTTTTTTGTAGATTATCTTATGTGCATTTAGCATTTTTCTGGCTTTTACGTCTATCCCATTTATCTCATGTTGGAACCAATCTATTATACGAAGAGGTATGTGAGGACGGGGACTGCTAGAGTTCTTAAGGCGATAATCATTTTATTTCTTGGTTTTAATTCTGATTCTAAGATGCTTTTCTTTTCTTTTTATATATTCTTTTTGTTATTTTTATCTTTCATCCTTTTTGACTCTATTTTCATTCAGATCTTCTTCAATTCTAGATATTTGTAAGATTGCTTGTTTTCTAAGTTCCGGTATTTCCGTATATTAATCCTTTATGTTACCAGCTTCTGTTTCTTCTTCCTTTTTTTTGAGACTTACAAATGCACCACTTATCTAACCCCAAATTCCATACATATATTGTGGGAAATAATCGCTTACAACCTCTACCCTCGCTTTTCCGATTCCTTTTTTATTGGAGCATATTAATTTTATGTCATCCATATAGAAAAGGTGTGATATTTTTCTTGCCTTTTTCTCTCTCATTGAATTAATTCTATAACCATTTTCCAAGTTATTTATTAGTGTGCTTAGGGGATTGAGAGCCAGTATGAACAATAGCGGGGAAATAGAGTCTCCTTGAAAGATACCTCTTTTTATTTTTATTCCTTCTATTTTTATTTGTCCTTTTTCATACGGCAGTACCAGGTCTGTCCTCCATTTCTTCATTGCTTCATCTATGAAGTCTACAACCAGGTCATTAATTTTGTAGATCTTAAGTACTTCCTTAATCCACTTATGAGGGACGCTATCATATGCTTTCTTGTAATCGATCCATACCATACTGAGATTTTTCTGCCCTTTTCTACTATTTTCCATAATCATCTTGTTTATTAATAATTGATCCTTTGTTCCATAACTTCCTTTACTGCACCCTTTTTGTTCTTCATTAATTATGTCGTTTTTTCTAGGTGTGTTGCTACCCTTTTCGCCATGACTCCAGTAAGTATTTTATATATGGTTGGTAAGCATGTGATTGGGCGGTATTTGTTCGCTAATTCTGTTTCCTCTTTTTGGAATTAATGATGTAATTCCAAAAGTGAGCCATTCTGGAATTTCTTCTTGTTTTTCTATTAGTTTGTTAAAACTCTCTGTTAGAGGTTTTATTAGTACTTTTAGTTTCTTTAACCATACATGATCTTTGATCTTTGATCTTTGATCTTTGATCTTTGATCCTTTTCATAGTACTTTTTACTTTCATTTTCTGTATTACCTTTATCCATTGGTATAATCGCTGTTATTTTGGGGGTTGTCTACCATTCTCTCTTTTCCACTCGGCCTCATTATTAGGATTAACTTCACTTTCATAAATGTCCTTCCAAAATCCCTCAACTTCTATTCTGTATTTTTTCTTTTTCTGTTTTTTCGTATCCTTTCTTAATTCTCTATAAAGTTTTGCCGGGTCCTCTCTAAATATTCTATTCTGTATTTTTTCTTTTTCTGTTTTTTCATATCTTTGTCTTTTTTTAACCATTGCAGCTAGTATTAGTTTCCTTCTTCTAATTGCATGCACAAGTGGGTCCCCATTTTCCACCCTCTCTCTATATAGTAAATTCTGCACTTTTCTTCTTGTGGTGGTGGCAGTAACTTCTCCATTTTGGAATGCAGACAGCATTGATATTTCTTTTCTTAGGTTTTCTATTTCTTTATCCATTCTGATTTTCCAGGGTGGTTTTATTTCTCTTTGTTTAGTTCTATTTGTTTTTATAGTTCCTTTGGTTTTAATTCCTAATGTGTCCGCTATTGCTCTAGCAGTAGCATAATATAGCCGGTTTATTTCAGTAATATCACAATTTGGTGGTATAATCCGGGGAAGCATTTTGTCAGCAATTCCTGTATATTTATTTAGCAACCTGTAATTACTGATCTTGTTTATTCTTAACCTTTTTTCTATTCCTAGATGTATATCTTCCTCCCTGTAATGGGATATTTTAACCAACAATTCTTCTTCACTCTCGTCATTGTTATTTGGTTCTTCTTGTGTTGGATTTTGAATATTGCCAATTCTTTCATTTTCTCTTTCATCATTTATCTGTTCTTCATCTGGATTTGTTTCCACTTCATCATCTGTATAGTTTATTTCATCTTCACTGCTAAGACTACCTTCTCCCGATTCTTGGTCCTCATTTCCCAGGTTCATATACTTTTCATCGAACACTATCTTTACAATTTTTTGGGTTCTCTTGTTCCTGCTCCACATTTTCTTCTATATTACAATTTATTTCTGATAATTTCTGTATTTTTTCTTTTTCATTATCTGGCATACCAGCAGTTTTTATTTCCCTTTTCTTTCCTTTTACTGAGTCATCTTGCATTTCTTGGTGTTTTTATTTCTTATTTTTCTTATTTCTTCTACCACTTTAGTTGTTAATTCTAACTCATTTTCAACTATGTTTAATGCTTTCCCTTTTATTAATTCAATTTCTTCATAAGATGGTAGTGTAGCCTTCGTTTTTCTTTGTTCCTGCCTCTTTCTGTCTTTTACATAATTCTGAATTGCTTGTTTTTGATTAACCATTTGTTTTCTACTGACCTGATTATAAACTTCTCCGAATCGATATTCCATGAAGTCATTTGGGGAGAATATTTTTTCTTTCACTACCCACTTCCATATTTCACTCATGTTGGTTTTTCTTGGTATAAACTCTCCAATAAAATAACTTTCCATTAAAAATTCATTCCTTTCGTACGTCCAAATCCATCGGTCTTCGCATATATTTATTCCCTCAAGATATTCATTCACTTCTTCTTTAATCTGCTCTATCTGTTCTTCAGTTATTGGAGTTTTGCCGATTCTAATATTAGTAGCTATGCTACTGAATCTACTACTTGGTGTTTCTATTTTTCTTTTATCTACTATTGCTCTTTTTAAATTGCTTTTGTTCTTTCTAGAGTACCTTTTTTTTTGGAAATTTATTATGGCTACTATATGTATAGCACCACAAAATTTCTAGTTTTTCTTCCTCAGACCATTGAATCTTTTTTCCTCCTCGAAGATTCGAGGTATAACATCTTTTACTTTTTGATGGTTCTTGCAGACTGGGGTCGGTATTGCACCCACCAGACAGCCTACTTAATGGAAGGTCTGTTTCTGGATCCTTCTCAGATCCCGTTACTTGAAGAGATAGCTTGCTGCGCTCCGAGGAGCTCCGTCCCCTCTCACCTCTCTCCAGCAATGAGGAAGGGCCGGCACCAGGTCTTCCGATCCCCTGGCAAGTATTTTTTATTTTAGTTTTCTCCATTCTTTCATTTGTTGTTTTTTCGCCCTGGGACACTGAAGGGCAGAGTATTTTTCTGCCCATCTTTATCCCAGCGAGCCTCCCCACCAACGACAAGCATGTGTTTTTTTAAGTCCCCTTTCTGATTACACTCATAGCCACACTCAGAACATTTAAATAATTTTATATTTTGATGCGTAGGCATGTGTTCTTTTAAGTTTTCTTTCTGATTACACTCATAGCCACACTCAGAACATTTTTGAAATTTTTATAATTTTCATGTTAAGCATGTCGTAATCTTAAGGCTTCTTTTCTCATTACACTCATAGCCACACTCAGAACATTTAAATAATTTTATATTTTGATGCGTAAGCATGTGTCTTTTTAAGTTTCTTTTCTCATTACACTCATAGCCACACTCAGCAACATTTAATAATTTTATATTTTGATGCGAAAGTATTAGTGTCTTTTTAAGTGACCTTTCTGATTACATTCATAATCACATTCAGAACATATAAATAATTTTACATTTTGATGCGTAAGCATGTGTCTTTTTAGGCTTCCTCTATGATTACAGTCATAGCCACACTCAGAACATTTAGTAATTTTTTCCTCCTCCTTTAGCAGATGAGAGCTTAAGTGATGTTTATGATTGCTTTCATATTTACAATGGGCACATTTAAACTTTCTTTCATGCCAAATTCAGATGACTTTTCAACTCTTCATTACTTTTAAAATTTTAAATTACAATTATTTGACAACAGAGAGGTTTTCACAATTCTTTTTGTTATCCTTTTTCACACAATTTGACGTTTGAGGTAATCTTTTGAAAGTCCTTTTCACTTTGGAATCTTTTTCTCCTTGACCAGCATCTCTGAATGAGGGTTGTTCGAAAATAAAAAAATAAAAATTACTAATGTCTTTAAAAAAATTCCGAAAATTTCACACAAACCTTAAAAAAAAAAATTGAGTTTAAGAACATAGAACAAAAAGAGGTCTCAACATTTATTCTCTAATTTCACCACTGAAATTCACCACGCAAACTCAGAGCATCTTAATCCATCAACATAACAATAAATATTATAATATATATAATATATATATATATATTATATAATATATATATATATATTATTATTATATATATATATATATATATAATATATATATATATATATAATATATATTTTTTTTTTTTGAGTGAGTTACAGGAGCCACCACTACGCACAAAAAAGCGGCGATACCGAGTCAGAAAACCAACTACAGGGGCAACTCCTAAACAGAACGCATGAAAATGGGAAGACAATTATTAAATCCTATAGAGCAAAGTTAGTTCCCGAAGGAAAGCAAAAATCGCGTCACTGTGGAAATGAAGTGATTCAGACAATATATATATGAGAGGCGGGATTGGAAAGGTATGGTGTGTAACAAGGGGAAAAGCCGGTCTCTGGAAGCCGCAAAAGCCACACAATCCACGAGAAGATGGTATACCGAAAGTAGACACTGGAAACGGCAGAAAGGACATAAAGGGGGATGCTCCTTTGCCATAAGATAGCTATGTGTTACATTAGTATGGCCAATTCGCAAACGAGCCAGGACCACCTCCTGGTGCCGACTCCGACGAAAAGACGATGGCCAAATCCCTAGGAGCGGCTTTATGCTACGCAGTTTGGCACTACGATAATCCTCCGACCAACACTCCTGCCAACAAGCGAGGAAGCCCTGTTTGAGTCGGGAGCAGAAATCAGCAGCTGGGAGGTGTTCCAGCAAGATGGCCACAGGCAAGTATTGTCGACAAGTAATTTTGCAAGTGGCGGCGCGATAGGCCGCTTTGTCAGCCAATTCGTTACCTAGGATACCCACGTGAGATGGGACCCAGCAGAACGTTAAACGCTTGTGTCTCGCATGCAGCATACAGAGAAACCTTTGGATAATGGAAACCAAAGGATGTCTGGTCGTTCGATTTTGTAGTGCAAGAAGAGCGCACTCTGCGAGTCAGAAAAGATCGTATACGTGTCAGGCAGATTTAGAGTCAGAATTCCTATTAATAAGCCAAAGTCAGCCGCAAACTAACTCGGTAAAGACGGACGCGTCAGAAGGGAGAGTGTGGGATACAGTAAGGTCCGGAAAGACGCAACACCCAGCCTCACCCTCTTCGCCTTGATCCGTCGTGTAGTATGCCCAGGAGCTTTCCATGGAGAGCCAGGTTGAGACAGAAAGGGGAAGGCCTTTTTTTTCCAGGGTAAACTGGTCTCCGGATTTTGATAAGGCAGACAAACCTCATGCACATCACAGGGGGCGGATATAGCCAATAAGGGCAGACAACATCGTAGTCAAATTGTAAAATCAGCTCGACAGGGAGGTGGAGAAAACGGAAGACAGACGCCACAACCTCAGCAAACGGCCAATAGGCAGGGCTACGAGGAACCTCGGCAATGAGAGGAGTTAAAGCCGATGGCTTGGGGATATAGAGAAACAAGGAGCACATCAGATATTCTCTCCGTAAAAGACAGGGGCAATCACCCCAGCCTCAAACTCTCCTTTGGCGAAGAACGAAACGCCCCAAGAGATAGCTGCAAACCCTCGTTCTGTATCGGGTCGAGAAGGCGCAAGTATGCAGGAGACGTCTGTCCATATATCGCACACGCATAATCCAACTTGGACCTGACCAACATGAGCAACAGACGAAGCATGACCTTACGATCAGCACCCCAAGATGTAGATGTAAGGTGGCGTAAGAGGTCCAATGAGCGGCGGCAGTTAAGTTTCAGATTGAGGATATGAGGGAGATAAGTCAGGCGAGCATCCAATAACAGACCCAAGAACCTCACCTATGACACAGGGCGGATGGGGGAGCCATACAAGGGCAGCAAGGGAGACAAATCACCCCTACGATCCCGCTTACCACCTCTACGGAAAAGCACGGTCTTCGTCTTAGTAACGGAAAATGTAAAACCCCGTGAATCGCACCACAAAGTCACCCCATTGACGGCTAGCTGCATCTGACGTTCCATACTCTAGAAACATACAACGCCAGGTCATCCATATAGAGAGAGCACCTAACAGAAGATGGGATGCTAGCAATGACACCATTGAAACCAACAGCAAAAAGCAAAACGCTGAGCACACTTCCCTGCGGCACCCCCTCGACCATGTCAAAATGACGAGACAGAGTGGTACCACAGCTAACCCGGAAAGATCTACCCGACATAAGAGACTGAAGGAAGAGCGGAAGCTGTCCCCTAAGACCCAGCGAGTGCAAGGTGTGGAGAACTCCCACTCTCCATGTGGAATCGTAAGCCTTCTCGAGATCGAAGAAAACGGCTAGGACCATTTTATTAGAGGAGAAAGCCTCACGGATATCGTGGTCCAACCGAAGAAGAGGTTCCTGTGTGGATCGATGATTCCTGAACCCAAATTGAAGGGCGGAAAAAGCACCCAGGCCCTCCAACGTCGGAAGAAGACGAAAAGCCACCATCTTCTCCATCAGCTTACAGGTGTGACATGTTAGAGAAATGGGACGCTGGTTGTCCTTTAGGGTCCTTTCCTGGTTTGGAAATGGGAATGGTATAAGCCGTTAGCCAAATTGGGGGGAAGATCCCCTCCACCCAGACTCGATTATATAAAGATAGGAGAAACGCCGAAGCAGTGGCGTGGAGATGGCGGATCATTTGGTACGAGATACCCTCAGGGCCAGGCACTCCATCCTTGCAAAGGAGGAGAGCCTCCTGAAATTCCGCCCTCGTGAATAGTCGATTGTAAGAAGGATCCTCACCAAGAGGAACAGAAAAGTCCGGAAATTGAGTGAGGTTGCGGATTGATCGGAAAGGTTCACGGTACCGAGAATCGCTGCAAGTAGCAAAATGGTATCCCAGCTCATCTGCAACCATGCCCGGGGCAGAAATGATGTCACACGGGTGCGGGCCACAGCTGATGACCGTTGGTGGCTCCCTGTAGTGCTTGCAAGAAATTTTGCGTACAACACCATACACCGAAGACAATGGCGTAGATGAATTGACCGTGGAAACGTAAGTTCGAAATAAATATATATATATATATAATATATATATAATATATATATATTATTATATATATATATATATATATATTATATATATATATTATATAATTATATATAATATAATATATATATATATTATATAAATATATATATATATATATATATATATATATAATATATATAATATATTATATAATATATATATATAAAAATCATCATCATCTTTTTTTCCCCAAGACTGGTGGGTAAGGGTGCGTGCATGCACCGGAAACAAAAAAAAAGCAGATAGAAGAATATGAAACAAGTCGAAAAGAAAGCCCAGCCTTACCGCCCCCTCTTTACCTATTAGTGAGAACTCTCGTTGCAGTCAGGAAAATCCACCCTAGAGCTTCACGGGACCGCGAAGGACCCTCAACTATGGAATATCGTCAGTGTAGGGTTCTTCCCCTTGGCCCCAGTGGGCCACAACCAGTACCACCTCACAAACCTTCGCCATTCACTTCTATTATGCACCTTTCTTCTCGCCTCTGCCAAACCGCATTTCTCTCTCCAGATATTCCTTTATAACTCCAATCGTTTTTTCTTCGGCTCTACCGCTAGCCGGTCGATATCCCAAAACACTTACACCTATACATCAGCTTAACCAGCCGATTCATTCATCCTTCCACATGACCAAACCATTCTCAAACGTACTTTCATTTATTCTCTCATTTTACCCCGTTTCTTCACACCACCCATCTCTCTATACGTTTCATTCCTCATTTTATCAATTTTCTCACATCTAACACGCCCCTAAGTTGCCCATCTGAACACATTGTACTTTAGATCTATACCTCTTATTCCAGACCATAGTCTCACTACGTATTACTATACATTAACACTGGTAACAACATACCCATCATGTAAGACGCTGGCGCACTCAAGACTTAGTTCCCTTTACATCAACGATTTAATTTGCACCAGCCACCTTTCCACCACATTCAATCTTTCCTACTACACTCTGTATCATCCCGTTCCCTTTTCATCCAACATGTATCGTAAATATTTAAACTTAGATATTTGATCCAATTGTTCACCATCTATATGACTTGACACAGCTGACTGTCCTCACTCACAACCATAACCTTACTCTTATCTACGTTTACTTTCAAGCCCCTCCTTTTACACACCCTGCCCAAATCTCTCACCAATCCTCTCAAACTCTTCTTCAGATTCACCACACCAAAACCAAATCATTCCGCAATTATAATAGGTAGGGGCACAATCCACTCACTTTCCCATCATTTCTAATACCATTTCCTGCCCACCCATCTCTAATTTCTTATCATAACCCCCATCCATATGTTCAAAATTTAGAATAACCAAAGGAGACAAAAACACATCCTGCCATCACTTCACTCATTAAAAGTTAAAACCATTTTCTACACCTTTTATCTTACACACGCTTCACATCGTCAACAATTACTTTTTTGATTTCATTCAGAAGCCTACCAAGCACCATATATCACTAACAAACATCTGCCTTAGAGCTTCCTTATATAATCCTATCAAAGCCTAGGCAAATCCATAAAACCTAATAACAATTTATTCTTCTTCTCCCTCATTTTCTCAATCCATTTTTGGTATTCAATTGTAAAAGATTGATCCACACATTCCTCACCACTCCTAAACGCACTTTGTTCTTCACCAATCATCCTTCAGTCAGTATCTCGACGCACTCTTTCGACCAAAATACCAGCAATATATCTTCCTACAACACTCCAATAAACTAAATACCCCATAATTCCTACAGTTCCCCTTATCTCCCTTACCCTATAATTAAGGGTACTTTACTTGCTTCTCCATCCAATCCCTCAAACATACCTCCATAAACGCTTTATACACAACTCAAATCCAATCAATCAACTATCTCGCCTCCGTTCTTTGATCATTTCACCAGTAATTTATTCTACACCTGCAGATTACCAATCTTCAACTTCTCACTCTACCCATACCGTCCATCCTTGCTAATGACCCTTCATTACCAAATAACTAGTGATGGACGATATGAAATTTTGACGATGACGATTTATATTGAAAAAGTATATTAAAAATCTCTCTCTCTCTCTCTCTCTCTCTTATATTATATATATATATATACTATATAATAAATATATATAATATAATTTATTATATATTTATTAAAAATATATATATATATATATATATATATATATATATATATATAATATATATATATATAATACGTTGAAGAGAGTTACGATTTTTTGGGAGATAATCTGAATTTGATGTTCTGGATGGGTGGTAGGAGCTTCAGATTGATATTTTTGGGGGGACTGAATGGTTGGATAGGTGATCAAAAAAGGGATGGTTATAACAGGTGGTTTTGGGTGGCGGGAGAAAAAAAAATGAGAATGGTAGGAAGTGATTGATTTCTGTGAGAGGAGAGGTATATGTGTGTAAGTAATACTTTCTTTAAACACAAGAGTATCATAAGTTACTAGAGTTGGTGTAGGTAGAGAATGTATCGAAGTGAAAAGAGTATGATTGATATAGTGTTGGTGAAGAAGGAGATTGTGAAGTATGTGTTGGATGTTAAATAGTTAAAGGTTTAGGGTTGGGAAATATCAGATCATTACATTGTCTAATGTAAAATTAATTATAATGGAGTCATGGACGAGAGGAAGGTGATACGAAGGAAGTGGGTAAAATTAAGAGGAGAAGTTAAGTGTGCAAGATAATAAAGGATAAGTATTAAGAGCGCTCGCTAGTAAATAATTAGGGATTGAATGTGAACAAGTTGGATTACTGAGCAAATCTGGGGGCAAATGAAGGAAACAATTGTTAGTAGTGCAAGGGAAGTGTGTGGTTGTGTGCTAAAGTAGGAAGTTAAGAATGTTAACAGCGAATGGTGGAGTGAAGAGATGCTGTTCGCTGTAAATAGTAAAAAAATAAGCGTGGTTCTGTATGCGTTAAAAGGCCAAGGATGAGAGTTTCGGAAGAAAGATGCTTGAATTATACAAGGAGGAAAAAAGACAATACTTAAAAAATTTAATACGTAGGAGAAAACAGAGGTAAATGTACAGTTTTGGTAAGGGGATGAATGCAGGAATACAAGGAAATAAGGAAAGCTCTCTGGAAGGAAGCGCGAAAGCTTAAGAATGAGTAAGGGGAATCTTCTTTGAATAATGAATAGGGATGGTGTTTTTTAACTGATGAAATGGATGTGAGGGGTGTGGAAAGAACACTTTATCGAAAATCTGCACAATATTACAGTTAATGATGAGGTGTTAGGGAAATGTGTGCGGTTCGGTTTTGAGGTGCAAGAAGGAATAGGTATTTTGGGGGATGAGGTTATAGTAAGGAGGAGGTAATGGTAGGGTGGTGAGAAAGTTTGAAGAATGGTAAATTGCGGCTATGATGAAATTACTAGGGAAATGATCAAGAGCGGAGGCGAGGATGGTTGTGATTGATTGGAATTTGGAAGTTGTGTAATAAAGCGTTTATGGAGGTATAGTTCCAAGGGGATTGGAGGAGAGCGGGTAATAGTACCTTGTATAAGGGTAAGGGAGAAAAGGGGGAACTGTAGAAATTAAGGCGGAATTTTAAGTTTGTTGAGTTGTTGTTAGGGAAGGTTATTGCTGGTATTTGCGTCGAAAAGAGTGACCGTCGAGTGACTGGCAGGGACTGATTGCGTGGAAGAACAAGGTTGCGTTTAGGAGTGGAGTAGAGGATGTGTGGATCAAATACTTACATTGAAACAAATGATGTTGAGAAAATTGAGGAGAAGAAAATAAATTGTAATTTTGGTTTTATGGATTTGCACAACAGGCGTTATGATAGAGTTAAAAGGGAAGCGTTATGGCAGGTGTTAGTATATATGGTGTTGGTGAGGCTTCTGAATGGAATCAAAAGTATGTATGACGAATAGTGAGCGTGTGTGGGAATAAATGGTGTCAATGGTGATTGGTTTTAGGGATTAATAGCGGAGTAAGACAGGGTTATTGTTATGTCTCCTTGGGTTATTCAATTTGTATATATTATAGTGTGATATGGAGGTTATGAAAGAATTTGATGTGAGGTGGGAATGGCAGGAAATGGTGTTAGATATGGTGGAGAATGGAGTTGAGTGGAGGGTGCACCTACCTATTATATGCGGATGATTTGGTCTGTGTGGCGAAATTGAAAGAGAGTTTGAGAGGATTTGATGAGTAGAGAGTTTTGGCAGGGTGTGTGAAGGAGGGGCTTGAAAGTAAAGGTAGAAGATTTAAGGTATGGTTGTGAGTGAGGACACCCTCAGTGTGAAGTTATGTAGGATGGTGAGCAGCTAGAACAGTTGTCTGAGTTTAAATATTTAGGGTATATGTTGGATGAGAAGAGAACGGGACGATTTGCAGAGTGTAGTAGGAAAGTTGTGAATGGCAGAAGGTTGGGCTGGTGCAATTAAATCGTTTGGTGAATGCAAAGGGACCTAAGTCTTGAGTGTGCTGGGTCTTACATATGAGGGTATGTGTTACCTGTGTTAATTGTATGGTAGTGAGACTATGGCTTGGGAATAAGAAGTATAGATCTAAAGTTTCATTGTGTTCAGATGGACAATCTTAGGGGTGTTGTAAGTAGTTTTGAGAAGAATTGATAAAGAGAGGAATGAACGTATTAGAGAGCTGGTGGGTGTGAAGAAAGGGGTAAATGAGAGAATAAATGAAAGTATGTTGAGATGGTTTTGGTCATGTGAAGGAATGAATGATAGCCGGTTGTTAAGCGCGACTATAGTTGTGAGTGTGTTGGGAACCGACCGGCTGGTGGAGACCGAAGAGAAAGTGGATTGAGCGGTGAAAGGGAATGTCTGAAGGAGAGAATGTGATGTTTGGCAGAAGAGCGAGTAAATAAAAAGGTGCAATGATAGGAGAAATGGCGGGGTTTTGTAGGGGAATGGTTGTGGCTACCTGGGCCAGGGGATGAACCCTTACATTTGGACGATTTAAACCATAGTGAGGGTCTCGTCGCGTTCCCATTTGATGCTTCTAGGAGTGGATTTTCTGTCTGTGACGAGCTCTCACTAATTTAATGTAACCAGAGGGCGCGGTAGGGCTGGCTTCTTTTCGGACGTTTGTCATGTTTCCAACTGCTTTTCTTTTTCCGCATGCTTGCCTACAGCACCCTTACCCCAATCTTGGGCAAAGAGGAAGGTGAAGAAAAGAAAGAAGGAAAAAGAAAGGTAACATTTTTAATATTAAATTATAATAATTATATATATATATATATATATATATTATATATTATAATATTATATATTATATATATATATATATTATATATAATATATATATATATATATATATATAATATATATATATATATATATATATATATATATATATATATATATATATATATATATATAAATATATATATATATATATATATATAATATATATATTATATATATAATATATATATATATATATATATATATTATATATGGCTATTTATAAGAGGTTGACTCCAGGAACGAAAATCAATAAAAAATGTATCGTAATTTCAATAATTTTAGGGTAAATACATTACAATATAAGGTAATCTAACCTAACCGAACCGAATCTAACCTAATATCACCCCGCCCAACACCTCCAGGCTTTCCCTCGGAGAGGAACAGAATGCTCCCGTAGCAATTCGCAGACCTTCGGTCTTGATGGGGTAAGAAGACAGAGGTAGGACTGGAAGGTCTGCCCATATGTGGCACAACCATAGTCCAGTTTAGTCCGCACCAGCATGATGTAAAGGTGGAGCATGGTTTTTCTGTCCGCACCCCAAGTCTCGGAGGTGGGATAGGGGAGCCATAGAGGCGTAACATAGAAGGTGATGGGAGTCGACCCCTACGACGAGGATTTTTTCGGAAAAACACGGCTGTAGTTTTCGACTTGGGGAATGTAAAGCCACGCGCAAAACCCCAGGAGGAAACCCTATCGATGGCGAGCTGAAGATGACGCACCATACAAGGAAGTTTAGCTCCAGAGAGGTACAGGGCAAGATCGTCAACATAGATGGAACAGCGCACCGAGGTCGGGATGGAATCGGCAACACCATTGAAACCTATTGCGAAAAGCAGCACGCTTAGTACACTGCCCTGCGGCACCCCTTCGTCCAGGACAAAACTCCTCGACAGAGTGGTACCACAACGGACCTGAAAAGAACGATCCGACATCAATAACTGAAGAAGAGGGGAAGTTGCCCCCGAAGCCTCAAGGAATGGAGGCTCCGCAAAACCTCCAACCTCCAAGTGCTATCATACGTCTTTTCGAGGTCAAAGAAAATGGCCAAGGTCATTGCAAGCAAATGATTCACGAACGTCATGATCTAACCGAAGGAGAGGATCCTGGGTAGAACGATTGCGACGAAAACCAAATTTGTAGTCGGAAAATCATGGACTGCCTCCAAACGTGGGAAACAGACGGGAAGCACCAATCTCTCCATGAGCTTGCATGTATTGCTGGTCAATAAAATAGGACGATGGTTATCGGAAGAAGTCGGATCCTTCCCAGGTTTGGGAATGGGGACAATATTATGCAGTAGACCAAGAAGGGGAGGAAAAGACCCCCCTCCACCCATAATTCTATTGTATAGACCGAGAAGGAAGGCAATTGGCAGAAGGATTGAGGCAATGCCGGAGCATCTGGAAGGAGATGCCGTCAGGGCCAGGCGCTCCATCCTTGCAAAGTTTGAGGGCGTCACGGAACTCTGCTCTGGTGAATAACCTGCTGTATGGAAGGTCTTCTCCATGTGGAACAGAAAAATCCGGAAACTCACCCCCAGGCTGGCCAGAACGAAAAGGTTCAGAATACCGGAAGCAGCTGGAGCAGGACGCGAAGTGATAACCTAACTCGTCCTCCACGACCCCGGGAGAAGAGATGACATCAGAGGTTTGCGGGCCTTAAACAAGGATAATAGGTGGATCTGCATGGTGTTTTCGGGAAAATTTTCGCACCTTTTTATGGACCGATGATACAGGAGTAGAATTAACGGTGGAAGAGTAGGTGCGAAAAAACTGTTTCCGCGTACTGCGATTAATAACGCCGGGAGAGGGCCGACGAAACTTTAAACAGAATCAAGTTGGAAGGTGTGGGAGTCTGTTTATACAGCCTATACAACTTACGCTTTTCACGATTAGCCCGAGCACATTCCTGGTTCCACCAAGGGGTTGTCGATTTCCGGGTCCCAGATGAACGGGGTATATGGTCCGTTGCCGCCTGAAAGTAAGAGAAGGCATCCGCCGGCGACGGGAACAGGTTAGTAGCAGGAAAGATGGGAAAGTAAGTGGACTGATGAAAGGAGGACCAGTCTGCTCTGTCGTAGCGCCAGCCAGAATAAGGTGGTCGCTGCGGACTGGGGCTGAAAGATGGTATCACGATTGGGTAGTGGTCAATACCACAGAGGAAAGACCTTTCCCACCCAAAACGATCTAAAGACGAGATGGAACACAACGAGACGTCAACACAGGAAGAAGTGCCTGTATCAAAACTTTCAAAGGTTGGAAGGCCCGTGTTGTGACATCCCAATGAGAAATCCTGCAAAATACTCAATAACCAATCGGCATTGGGGGAGGTAACAGTCCCCCCACAAAGGATGGTTGAGGTTAAAGTCACCGAGGACTAACATGGGCAGAGGGAGACTTGCGAAAAAATCGACGAGGTCTTTCTTTGTATAGCTACAGCTGGGCGCGAGGTACACTAAGTACAGCGTAAGCGGTGTGTCAAAATGGATACGAGCCGCTACGGCATGCAGTGGAGTGGAGAGGGGAATGGGAGTAAATGGGACAGACTCGTGAAGCAGGATCGCTGCCTCACCTCTGTCACTGGCTCCACGATTCAGGGAAATAAGAGGTTCCCTGTACCTTGAAGGTTGAAAAAGGTCTCGGTCACAAAGTTGAAATTCTTGTAAACAAACAGCCAATGGATGATGAGCGACAGGTAATCTCTTAAGTTCTTCGTAATTAGCAAAATATCCGCGGCAGTTCCATTAGATGAAACGTGCCATAAACGTAAAAACAATCAATGGTCAGGACGATCCGTGACAATAGTAACGATGTTTTGGGATTTGGCAGTTTTCTCAGAGGATAAAGTCTGATAGTCCCGGACCCACCGACAAGAACTTCAAACCCCGGGGGAAGAGGAAGATCATGCAGCAGGGATATGTGTGGACCCCCTGCTTACGAGGGGTTCCTGGCCACATCGGGAGAGGGCTCGCCAAGTCACACTCCACATTTCGACAGCTGGAGCACCCCTGTCAGACTTCTTAGCAGTCTGGAAAGGGGGCTGTGTCCCTCCAGGGGGTACCCTAACAGAGGCTGGGGAAGATGGAAGAGGAGGACAAGTAGGAATGGTGTCGGAGTGAGTGATAGGAGACACATCGGAAAACAAGTGTGTGGTGTCCGTAGTCAAAATCTCAGAAGCAATCCGCGCCCGAGTAGAACCAGATGGCTCAGTCGACGGATCCGAAGTCAAAGGGGACGAAGGGGAAGAGGCAGGGAGGGAAGAAAACTCCTTCCTCCTGCGTCCACCAGCAGCCAACCCACCCTCAACATACATCGAGGCGGCGCCACGTCTACCCGAAGGAAGACTGCGGGCAGGCGAGGTTTCAATCGATATCTCCTCGGACCTCCCCCTGGACGTCATGGCAGCACGTGACAATCCGACGGAAGAAGAATAGTCCGAAGAGTCCATCGTGGCATTCGAAAAAGTTTCAGAATCGCTTGAATAATGTAGAAGCAAAGCGGGCTTAAGCGGCGTGAGTAACAAATGATCAAGGAACGGCAGAGGTTGGACCCTTCCTAGATTGGTCACACGGGTTGTCAGCGCGGCGACCCCGTTTTGGCAGGACAGAGACAGGTCCCCCAGTGCAAACGGGTTCCTTTTGTTTCAAGAAGTCAATGGCCCTATAAGCAAGCGAGTACGGACGGACGTCTGGCCTGGGAAGATCCACCCTTGGACGGACTTTCGCAACTGTTAAGATGGACTTGGCGTTTCCGGGAGACGGTACAGTTAGGCTCCGACGAGGCACATGGACGTTTGCCATAGACTTCAGAAGCGGAACATGTAACAAAATCGGATATCCCCTTGGGAGCTGCATGGAACTCTACAAGGTGAGGAACATGAAAGAAGGTCGTGTGTGTGTGTCGGCGAAGAACGACGAGTGGTCCAGCGGACCATGATAGGAGAGTTGGGAGGACAATTGTCCAGAGCCACCAAATCAAGGGATTCGTTAACCGGCACGGAAGGCCGAACGGTCTTACGTGAAAGCGGAAAAAGTTCCGGACACAACGCATGGGGGCGATGGGCAACGGTAGAGACAACCACAGATAGAGTGGACGTTGCCGAAGCTTAAGAAAGAGGAAGATGAGCCAGCTTCTTCTTTGTCCGGCGAGTAGCCTCTAGACGGTCATACTTATGAATGGCGCACTGCTCAAAGATATCCTTCTACAAGGCAAAGAAGGGGCAGTGGACAGAGGAGGCTGGGTGTGGGCCCTTGCAGTTACGACAACATGTAGGATTTTTGTCACAGTTCGGGTGGAGAAAACTTCCACATGTTGGACATATGGTCTGAAGGAGATCACAAATATTTCTGGGCGGTTGACCAAAATTTATGGCTTGGGCACTTGTTGATAACATTCGGAAGGGCCCACAAGTCCGAACCGTGTGCATGGTAAAACCAAGTTACCTTGGATGGAGGGAAAGGCACAGAGAAGGTAAGTAAAAGACGAGGGTTCGTCGTGGAGGAATTCTCTTTATGTGGAGGGAACCGCTAAACGTTGGTGATAGGCACGTGGTGATACTATAAATGAGTAAGGATGCCAATCGAAGCATCGGAACAGAACTCCGGCGCATATATGGTACAATTCGACGTGTTCCGAACATCGTCAGGTTTAGAAAGGAAAGGAATCTTCCCCAGATGGGATAGGGAAGCAAGTACTTTGCTCTGGGTACGAGAGGCAGCATAAACCAAGATGGAACCATTCCTCATTGGCGATAGCTGTGGCTCGCAGTAGTTTGAAGAGCAGCTTCCAAAGCATCACTAAGGATGAGCTGGCTTACAGAAGTCGAATGTAAATAAAAACAAAGCGAGTAGGAAGCAAGACCTGGGACTCCTGGAGGGGGGTCGGAGAAAGCGATCGTCAGAGTTGGTTTATCTGGCGTTTAGGAATGGGACCCTGCTGACGCAGGGGCTCTTAGGATGGCTGACGTAAGGTTTGATAGGTGAGGGTATTATGAGAGGCCACAATAGCCTCACCTGGTCTAGACGGGGTAGTCCTTGAAACGAGACCGGAATGGAGGACTATTGGGATTGGTGGTGCAGTATCAACCATTTCATCAACAAGAGCACCAAAACCCCTACTGGTCACTGGTCTGTAAACGGCCAGAGAGGGGTCGGGTTGGGGCCTGACAGATGCTGATTTCCGCCTTTCTTGAAAACATTTTTCTTTTCTTTTAGTTTTTCCCATAAGAAACACTCCTGTAAAACATCTCTGCATTAAATAAAAAACACAAATGATGAATATAAGCATGAATCCCGGGAGCGTAACCGCAGTAAATGCGCCCACCACAGGCCCAGAAACATCCTTCCTAGGAAACCCCACCCCGTAGGAGGTGGGCCATGGTGGTCGGGAGAAAGCTCCCGGACCCCGCGTCCAGTCCGAAATGGAGAAAATAATAGCCGTGCACCACACGGATGAGACGCAAGCCCAAGATTATGCGCCCAAGTGCAAGACAGCCTCCACACTGGTTAGGCAAGGTTCGGGTCCTCTACTTTAGGTTATTCTACTTGGTTATCTTTGCACATAGTGGTGCGCTGTCCTCTCTCTCTCGGTCTCGTGTGATGAAAGGGCCATAGATCATGAGTGCTTGGGTGCCTGCCTGCTTTGCTTGTCGTGGCGCAAGCTTGGCACTGGTCGCTTGTGTCTCTTGACTTGGAATAGGTCGAGAAATGAATATATGCTAGATATTTTTTGCTTTATTGTTGTTTCATGTCCCTTTTTACGAATAGGTTTTAGCCTGCCCTATGCCCCTGATACCTGCTCATTCTCGCGTGTGCGTCTGCCTGTCTGCCTGCTGCTGTGCCTAGTCGCTAGTCTGCGCTGGGCTATGTGCCGAGTGACACTGCTGCCTAAACGCATGAGCTCGCTGTCTGGTGATTGCCTGCCTGCCGTGAGGTGCCTGTCTGCTCTGCCTGCCTGGGCTGGCTGCCTGTGGTCACTGTGACGTGTGCTCCTGTTACTGCAAGCCTGCTCGCTGGCGGATTGTGTTCTGTGCCTGTGCATGATGCCAATTAGTCCTGCATGTTCAAGCTCTCCCTCTCCTAACCTGTGCCTGCACTGGCCTGCTACTGAATTGCTCTAGCCTGGAATGACCTTTGCGAAATAAATAAATATTCGCTATATATTTTTGGGAACATTTTCATGTATCCTATTGTTTACGTAGATAAGGTTTGTAGACCTTGCGCTGCTCACTCCAGTGCCCTCCCTGCTCTCCTCGCTGTGGCCTGGGTCCTGTCCTGCCTGCTCCTGCCGTCTTCCTTGTCTGACAACGTGCGCCTGCTTGCTTGCTTTGCCTGCTCTAGTATCTGTCATGCCTTGCCTGCGTTGCATGCCTGCCTGGTCGCTGCCTGCCTGCCTGCGAGAATAGACATAAGTAGTGCATAATATTTTTGAGAGACATTTTGTCTTGTTGCCCGATTTACTGAATTAGGTTATAGCACTGCCTGCCTGCTCCAGCTGCCTGCTCCTGCTGCCTGCCTGTCCTGCCTGCCTGCCCTGCCTGCCTGCTTGTCCTGCCTGCCTGCCTGCCTGCTGCCTGCCAGCCGTGCCTGTCCGTTCTGCACTGCCTACCTAGCCTGCCTCCTGGTCAGCCGCTCTGTCCTGCCTGCCTTGTCAGATCTAGCCTGCCTAACCTGCCTGCCTGCCGCCTGTGCCTGCCTGCCTGCCTGCCGTGCTGCCTGCCTGCCCTCTCATAATATTATATCCGTATATATTTTTGGGACATTATTTCATGTCCCATTTTACGAATAGTTTTTAGCCTGCCTGCCTGCCTGCGCCTAGCCTGCTGTGCCTGCCTGCCTGCCTAGGCAGTTCCTGCCTGCCTGCCTGGCCTGCTCTGCCTGCCTAGCCGTGATCCGTGGAGCCTAGAGCTGTCCTGCCTTCCTTCCTGCCTGTTTGCCTTGCCTCCTTGCCGGCCTGCCTGCCTGGCACTGCTGCCTGCCGGCCCTGCCTGAGGAAGGTGGCTGCCTGCCTGCCCTTGCCTGCCTGCCTGCCTGCCTGCCTTGCCTCCTGCCTGCCTGCCTTGTGAATAACACTTATGAAGTATATATTTTTAGGGCACATATTTCAAATTTAGTTCCCATTATTACGATAATAGTTTGTATGCTCCTGCTCTGCCTTGCCTGCCATGTCGCTGTAATATGAAATATGCGCGTGCCTAGAGTTAAGAGCCGCCTGCCTGACGCTGTCCCTGTCTCTGCGCTGCCTGCCTGCCTGCCTGCCTGCCTGCCTGTGTCCTTGCCTGCCGTCGTTTATAGTGCCGTGCCTGCCTGCTCTGTCCGTTCCCTGCCTGACCTGTCGCATTGGGCTACTGCCTTATGTCCGTCTTTCCTTGCCTGGCCTGCCTGCGTCCAACTGCCTGCCTGTCCGTGTCGCTGTTATGCCTGTGCTGCCGTTTGACTGAGCTCATGTCTGTGCCTTGCCTGCCTGCTGGCCTAGCTTCTCCTCTGGCTTGCTTCGCTCTGCCTGCACTGGCCTGTGAGCCTGCGCAGCCTGTCTCCTTAGCCTGCTTGCCTGCCATGCCCTGCACATAGAGTGGCTTCTGCTGGCTCTGTCCTGGTGTCGCAGTCTTCCTGCCTGGCCTGCCTGCCTTGCTAGCCTGCCTTTGCCTGCCTGCCTGCCTGCCTGCCTCCGCCTGCCCTGCCTTCCTGCCTGCCATGCCTTGCGAATAACAAATAATGTGAACTATCCAATATCATTTTTGGGATACTATTGTTCATGGTAATAGCATTTTTACGATGTTAAGTTTGTAGTTCCTTGTCTGCCTGAGCCTTCCTGAGCTTCTGAGATTTGCAAACAAGTCCTGAACCTGATAAGCCCACTTCTGCCAACTCTCTCTCTCATGCCTGCCTGCCTTGCTTGCCTGCCTGCCTTCCTGCCTGCCTCCTTGCCTGGCCTGGCCTTTCAACTAACAAAATATTCATACTATATTTTGGGTGTGACATTTTTTCGATGTCTGCCATTTTACAGAATAGATATTTAGCAGCTGCCTGCCTTGCCTGCCTGTGAAATGAGTCGTGAGGCGTGTACTGCTCTAGATTGAGCATCGTGAGAAGCCTACTCTAATAGCCCAGTGTCTAAGCCTGCCTGTGCACCTGCTCGTGGGCCTGTCCTGGCCTGCCTGCGAATATAATACGAAATATTCCGTGTAGTATAGTTTTTGGGACATTTTTCATGTTCGCCATTTTTACGAATAAATAACTTTAATAATACGCCTGCCAAATTTCACCTTTCTACAAATTTCGATCGAAAGGTGCTGATTCACTCCTCCTGAAATTTCCTTCTGCCTGTGCACTGGCCTGCCTGCCATGCCTGCCTGCCGGCGAATTAAACAAAATATTCCTATACTATTTTTTAGTGGGTACATTTTCAAGTCTCCATGTGTTACGATACTTGATCCTGTTTAAGCTTGCGTGCCTGTGTTTACGCTAGCGTGGCCCCTGCCTGCATACATAGCGCATAGCACATGACCTTGGTCCTTGCCTAGCCTGCCATGTCTCAGGCTTACTGGCCGTGCATGCATACTCGCCTTGCTTGCCTGCCGGCCTGCCTGCGGCCTGCCTGCCTGCCTGTGCCTACGTCTGAGAACCTATCTGTCTAAATAGAGCAAATTTTGATTCCTACTATAATGTATAGACTCAATTTGATCATGTCCCATTTTACGGAATAGTTTTAGCCTGGCCTCGTGAATCCTGCCTTACACATGCCGTGTGCTCTTACTGCCTGGCTCCGCCTGGCTGCCCTGCCTTGGACACTGTCGCGTGCCCTGGGCTGCGTCTCTGCCTTACCTGCCTGCCTGCCTTGCCTGCCTGTCCTGCGCTGCTTGCTTGCTGTGCAGCTTGCTGCTGCCGCCTGCCTGCTGCCTGCCTCCGATTGCTGCATCCTGATCCGTGTGCCTTCCGGTCTGCCTGTCTTGTCTTGCCTGGCCTTGCTTGCTTGCCTGCCCTGCCTGCCTGTTTGCCTGCCTTTCTGCGAATAACAAATATTCCTATATATTTGGGACATTTTTCATTGTTCCCATTACGGAATAGTTTGTTATCCTGAGTTCAGCACCGAGCATCGTCAGCCGCCTGCTGCCTGCCGCCTGCCTGCCTGCTGCCTGACCTGCCTGCCTAGCCTGCCTGCCTGCCTGCCTGGCCTGCCCGCCATTCTCTGTGCTGCATGACCTGCCTGCCTGCCTTGACTAGGTCCCTGCCCTGATCTGTTTGCCTGCTCTAGCTGGTGCTTCCGCCTCGCCTGCCTTGCCTGCCTTTCCTGCCGAATAACAAATAGTTCCTATATTATTTTTGGACATTTTCATGTGTTCCCATCTCTCGTTGCGAATAGTGCTTTTTAGCCTGCCTTGCCTGCCTGCTGGTCTGAACGCTGCGCTGTGCTCTTGCTTGCCTGCCTGCCTGCCTGCCTGTCACTGCCTTTGCCCTGTGCTCTACTGCTGTCCTGACATATGGCATTCCTTCTGACCCTGACCTGCCTAGTCGTGCTGTCCATTGAAGCAACTAGTGTCGCTCTGCCTGGCTTTGCCTGCCTGCCTGCCTGCCTGACAGCTCATAAGCCTGACTGCATATCTCCTGTGCTGGCCTGCCCATTATGCCCTTGCCTTGATGTCTCACCAGTCTGTCCGCCTGACCTGCCTGCCTGCCTGCCTGCCTGCCTGCCTGAATGCCTGGCTGCCTGAAAAATATTCTTATATTTTTGGGACATTTTTCATTGTCCCTTTTACGAATAGGTTTTAGCCTCCTGGCCTGCCTGCCTTCCTGCCTGCCTGCCTGCCTGCCTGCCTGCCTGCCTGCCATGCCTGCCTCCTCCTCCCTGCCTGCCTGCCTGCCTGCCTGCCTTGCCTGCCTGCCTGCCGCCTGATTGCCGCCTGCCTGCCGTGCCTGAATGCTGTCTGCTCTCATCCTCCTGCCTTCCTGCCTGCCTGCCTGCCGGTCGGGGCTAGTGTCTCTGTTTCTCTCTCTGCTCTTGCTTGCCTTTGCCTTCGCCCTGCCCTGCCTGCTTCCTGCGAATAAAAAAAATATTCGCTATATATTTTTGGGACATTTTCTATTGTCCCATTTTACGAATTGCTTTTAATTCAAGAGGTATCTTGTAACAATAATAACAAACAAAAACACGATCTTTTGTACCCTGCACTTCATACGTTATGTCGCATATACTCATGTGGAGAGTTTGATATCCATAGCTATAAATAGATATATAGCTCAGGTATAATGGGTGTAATGTAAAATCGTTAAAATATAAAACACTTTCTATGAACTTTATAAATAGGTAATATATTAACATCGATATGTAGGTTTATTTATCATAATGTAACTTGCCTGCCTGTCACTGCCTGCCTGTGCCTGCCTGCCTTCCTGCCTGCCTACCTGCCTGCCTCGCCTTGTGCCTAGGGCTACTGCCGGCCTGCCTGCCATAGGCCAGTCCAGCCCCAGCCTTTCCCTGGGCTTTGGCCTGGCCGCCTGGTCTTGCCTGAGTCCATCGCCCTGCACTGCCTTAACACTATTGAGTAGAATACCTCCTGCCAGTGTGTCCTGTTCGAACTAACAAATTTTCTAAATATTTTAATATTGTATTTGGACATTTTTCATGTCCCATTTTACTCGTAATTAGGTTTAAGCCTTGCCTAGCTTGCCTGGCCTTGCCTGCCTGCCTGCCTTGTATCCTGCCTTAGCCCTAGACCTGCTCTGCGCCATGCTATTTCATGGGGACCTAGCACTTGTACCATACCTTGCCCCCTGCCTGCTTGACTGCCTGCATCAGGCATGCATGGCAGCCTGCCTGCCAGCCTGCAATGGCTGATATGCATCCTCGTGTTTTGCCGCCTGCCTTTTGTCCATGATACCTGACTCATCCTTGATCC